>PVLC010001438.1:106732-136350 GCA_004027655.1 Graphiurus murinus
GGATTGAACTCAGGGGCATTCTACCTCCGAGCTATACCCCCAACCCTATTTTTTATTCTTTATTTTTGAAACCGAGTCTCACTAAGTTGCGGAGTGCCTCACTAGGTAGCTGAGGCTGGCCGCGAACCCGGATCCTCCAGTCTCAGCCTCCTGAATGCTGGGATTACAAGCGTGCGCCACCACGCCCGGCTTTAGGTTGTCCCTATCTTTCAAGGGATCCTACCCGTCATTGGACACACTGTCACCTTTTGGACTCTGGGGAGCCAGTGCCCAGGGATCCTGTCTTAGGTTGCCCCTAACTTTTAAGGGGTCTTACCCGTCATTGGATTTTCCTGGGGCCTTATGGGGTGTGGGGCATAGGCTGGGCAACACCGTCGTAAGGCTCACGATGCCCATATAGGTCATCGGGCTTGGCAGCAGGCTCTCGGTATTGGGCTACAAAACTGATTACAGGGGCATTGGGGAGGGGGCTTTCTAGGTGCAGCCGGAGTTATTTTAGGAGCTGACCATCAGATGGGAGTGAGCACTGCTCCTGGGCAGCCATTCTCTCTGCCCTGCATTAGGGTGGCCGCCTATAGCCTGTAGACCAGTCTTTCCAGACTAGTGAAGTAGTTGGTGTATGGATCTCCGATGTCTTCTGAAGGAGGGTTTGGGCTTGGGGCTGTCTAGGATCGCCGAATCCTGTTTCCATCCATGGTTTTCTGAGGTTCCCAGCAGCAGCAGCATCAGGAGGAATCGGGCCATTGGGGCAGGTCTCCTATAAGAGAGCATACAAGAGAGACTTCCTCGGGGGGCGTGGAGTCCTCTGGGATAGGTATAGATAGGCATTCCCCAGCCGGGGTAGGACAGTGTTTAAGATCTCTGGCTGGAACCCAGATGGGTTGGGGTTCCCCGATGGGGAAAATACAGCCAAATCCTCGTCCCACACTAATAAGGGGATCAGGTCCCCTCCAGAGACCCGTCAACGGGTCCTTCCACCTGGCTTCAAGTGCCCTGTATGGCATGGTCCCGGTCCAGTGGCGCTGGAGCGGTGACATATGTGAGTCCTTTGAAATATTTAAAATGTTAAGTGTCAGGAGTGCCTTCCTGAGCTGGTCATGGGGGGGGAGAGCTCCCCCATTTTGTTTTGTAAGCTGGGTTTTTAGGGTGCGGTTGGTTCGTTCCACAATTGCCTGTCCTTGGGGGTTATGGGGAAGGCCTGTAGTATGGGTTATGTTCCATTTCTTGAGGAACTCCTGAAAGGATTGCCCAATAAAGCAAGGTCCATTATCTGTTTTTAGCTGGTTAGGCAGGCCTAGAACTGCAAAGCATTGAAGCAAATGATTAATGGCATGTTTAGACTTTTTTCCTGTGTGGGCAGTTGCCCAGCAGGCATGGGAGAAGGTGTCCACCGTGACAAAGACATATTTGAGTCTCCCAAAGGATGTGACATGGGTAACATCAGCGTGCCAGAGGCTGTTGGGGCGCAGGCCTCGGGGGTTGACTCCCTGCTGTTGAAGTGGAGGGGTCAATAAGAATGGCTGGCAGCTTTTATAGGTCCGGATAATCTTTTTGAGATCTTTAACCAGTACCTGTGGAAATTGGTGTTGAAGCCCTCTCCAGTTTGTATGGGTGAGGCCATGGAGGTTTGTAGCCTCAGCCAGGGAGTAGCAGGCGATGGTGCCTATAGTGGCCAACCTGTCAGCGAGGGAGTTGCCCTCTGTTAGGAAGCTCGGAAAGGATTGGTGGCCTCGCAGTTGTTGGAGGAACAAGGGGGCTGTCCTCTGTTTAAGCAGGTTTTGGGCCTGGATCATAAGAGGGGTTATGGGGTTATTATCCAACCTGATGTAGGCATCCGCTAAGGTGGGCAGGAGGTGAACAACATAAAGACTATCTGAGAACAAGTTGAAAGAGACCGGAATCTCAGCCAGTGCCATAACTACGGCATAGAGCTCTTTGAACTGGGGAGAACCTTGGGTCTGATGAACGATTGTTTTAGTGGGTGGGGCATGGCACCGGCCTGGGGCATATAAAACTATGGCTGCTCCTGCCTTGCCACCATCAGTAAACACAGTGGGACCATTGGGGTCAGGCACATTAGCAAATAGTCGGGGGGGTCCCCAGGCTAAGCGGGAGAAAGAGGATGCCCACTTGTGGGGCCCATAGTGGCAGCTTAATTTTCCCAGGATCCCTTCTAGGGCAAGGGCTAGCCTGCTGTGGTTCCTCTCAAGCCAGGAGAAATCTGTCAATTGAAAGGGAACAATGATAACCTGGGGATTACATCCAAAGAGCCGGATGGACAAGTCTCGCCCTTTAGTGATGTAGTCAGCTATTTGATCTGGGGCAGAGTATACTCGAGGGGCTCCCCCTATGGAAAGGTGTATCCAGTGTAAGGGCTCCCCCTCTTGTGAGAGCAGAGCAGTATAGACTGGATTTCCACCAAGCACAGCAAGGTGGACGGGAAGGGTGGGGTCAAAGCGCTTAAGGGTTGAATTATTTATGGCTCTCTGTATATTGTTTAGAGCAGCCAGGTGTTTGGCAGAGAGGGTCACCTCGGAAGAGAGGTCAAGCCCTTTGAGTAAGTCAAAGAGCGGTAGCAACTCAGCTGTGGAGATGGGAATCCACGGTCGCATCCAATTGATCTCCCCAAGCAACTGTTGTAACTGTGGGAGTGTATATTTGTCCTGGATTTTTAGCTGAGGCTTAGTGGGGGAAACCACATCTAAGTCTAGGGTTGTGCCCAGTATTTTGAATGGGGCCACCCTTTGAATCTTTTCTGGGGCCCCTTGGAAACAGGCACTTTTAAGCAATTTAGAGCACTCTGAGTAAAGCTCATTAAGTCTGGAGGGGCATGAGGCTCCCAATGTAATGTCATCCCATATCGGGGCGTCCAAATAAAGGGGAGAGAATTTTGGACATATAGTCCTGGCAGATCGAGGGGCTGTTGGCCATACCCTGGGGTAGGACCGTCCACTCAAATCGCTGGTCAGGCCCTCGGAAATTTAATGATGGTATAGAGAAAGCAAATTTTTGGTATCCTCAGGGTGTAGGGGAATAGAGAAAAAACAATCTTTAATACCTATAGTATTTTTTATTTACCAGTAGATTTTTAAATTATAAACACTGGAGAATTTTATGGGCTGTTAGAGCATTTTAGGTGCCCAACCTGGACCTATTGTTTACCGATAACATGCAACTGCTGAGGCTTAACAGTTGGGAGTGGCCAGTGCTCCACCCATACAGGGAGTCCCAGGGTCCATTGTATTTTAGGGATCTCCTCTGAGGCAGTGGCCTTTAGGATTGGGGGTGATGGTGGAAGTTGGAGAGTTGAGCCACTGTGAGGCTAGGCCAGGTTTAGGAGAGGGAGATGAGAGAGGCGGCAGCTGCTGCTGTGGCCCTTTTGGCCCTCTTGATGAGGCGCGCCTGTGAGCAGCCCTGGGGAGTAGCGCCCTTGGGGATTTAGTCCGCCTGGGCAGCATTGTGTACCTCCCCTCCGTTTTCTGTTTTATGCAATTTTGGTAGTCGAGTCCCTGGAGGATTGTTTTAGCCCACAGAGAATTGGGGCCATCCTTTTTAAGTTTTTTTAAATTACTGGGATACTAGGGCACAGGCCTATTTTTCCCAGGGTTAAGGTTAACTGGGTAAAGGTGACAAGCAGGGCGTTGCTGGTTTTGCCTGGAGGTCCTCTCCACCTCCGGGAGGGGGAAGGGGAGAGAGAGACTCCACCCTGCCACCCATCCTTAGGAATGTGTTAATGGCCAAGTTAATGGCTGTCTTTGTGCCCTAATTTAGCAAGCCTGAGGGAGCACATGGCTCCAGGTAGGGTAGGGGGGTAGAAGCCTCTCAAAGGGGGTTGGAGGGCCCTTTAGGAGCCAAACTATGTCGCAGGGCCTTAGGTTGCTGGGGTAAAGAGATAGAGGCGAGATTGGGGCCGAGGAGCACTCCTAAATGGGTCAGGGGGCTTTTCCTCAGGCACCTTATTAGGCGACTCGGAAGAATCTTGCCTCCACAAGGTTGAGGGGGGATTAGGGGAAAAAGGGGTGCCTGACTGTACTTTTGGAGGCTGGTGAATGATGGAAGGCAGCATTGGACTGTGCCTCTCTTGAACCTGATCCCACGTGCTCCAGTCAAAGAGGTTACTCTCTGGGAGCCATGGGGCGACCTTAACTAAGATGAGTCCCCGACTTGAAAGAGTGAAGAGAAGGGGTATAGACGTAGACTGCCCCATAATTTATGGAGGTACACTCACCCGAAGTCCGATTAGCTCGTCGGCGAGATTCTGGATTCCTCCTGGAGTCCTCCTAGAGGCCTCACATGGGGCACCAGATGTAGCATTCCACGCAACCAATGTCGTGTCCCACGCCACACAGGGTAGGGCAAAGCAGGCTAGCCGCTTTGCCCGTTGGGGCCGAGCGAGAGGGAGAGTGTCGCGGCCGGGCCCACCACCCTGGGGAGTCGGGGAAGCCCCCCAAAAACCAGCACCGGCCGGGAGTCCAGTCAGCAGTCAGGCAGCACCGCAGAAACTCAACTTTATTGGAACACACAATAGAATATATGGGCAGGTCAGGTAGGGAGGTGAAGCTGGGGAGGGGGAGCCAATGGGAGCAGATCTTGTCACCTATAGCTGCAGAGGAGGGAGGTAGGCCTTTCCTTGACCCACCCACCGGCTTCCCTAGGTCTGAGGGGTCAGATTTCACCAAGAAAGGTCAGAGCCTGTAAGTGCCAAATGCCACATAACATGAGCAATCCCTACACCAGCTCTCATCTTGTAGATCACACTGAATTGGGCTGAAACAGTCGTGTGTGTGTGTGTGTGTGTGTGTGTGTGTGTGTGTGTGTGTGTGTTTAAAGCTCCCAGGTGATTCCAATATGTAGCCATGGTTGAAAACCACTCTTCTGGAGTTACTAAGTTAATTCCCTTGAGATGAGTCTCAGGAAAAGAAAAATTTGAAATGCATTCTAGGAAGTTTCAATGTGCAGCACAATCTGAGAAATACTTAATATTCAGGTGACTGCCATTTTCAACATTTCTGAACTTCCCCCATTGTCACTGATAACCTTCAGTCTATGGATTCGGGCTTGCCTCCTTCCCCCACACCAGCCCCAACCAAGTCTTAACCAAAGCTGATAGTGATGCGTGGAGGTGTAAGTTTATGAGAAGGTGTGGGTCTAGGCAGACACAGAGCTCCAATGCCGACCTCCTGAGCCAATCCTGTTGATCTACTATGGATTCGATAAATGTGCATTAAGTACTTCCTATGTGTCAGGTCAATGAACTGTCATACAATAGCAAATAAGATGTTGCTCAAGAAATTTATAGATTTTCAGGGACAAAGAAGAGAGACAGACATGCCAACAAAGATACAGCAGCGAGCAATAATTATTACAATGGATGAGTGAGCAAAGAACTGTGGGGACACAGATATGACAGCAACTAAATCTGCCTTGAAGAGACGCGAAGACAGCCTTGAAGCCATGCTGTTAAAGCTAAGTCATCCCTACATGGCCTAACACACCTTCATGATGTAATTTCTGTCCACTTCTCTTGCCACTCTCCCTGTTTTCATCTTTAGACACACTGAACACCTTCCAGTTCTTTGAACATCCCATATTCTCTTAACAAGCCTTCACTCTTCGCTTATTCCCTTTGTCTGAAACATTCTTTGCCCTTTCACCACTTTTACCTCCCACCTAGGACTCTACTTAGCTATTACTTCCACATATAGGTCCTCCTTATTGCACAGCTCTGACCTGTGAGCCTGTACATTCCATTAGCTCAAAAGAGCTATCTCCTCTCCCACTCTGTCTCCTGTGAATAGCACAGGGCCCAATACTGCTGAATGGATGAATTGCATTCCAGGAATGAGACAATATGTGTCAAGCCATAAAGGCATGGAATTCTGTGGCATATTCTAAACAACAAATATTATAGCCTGGGCAGGAGGAGGTGTCCAGAGATAAGCCAAGAAGAGGTTGACTGCTAAGCACCTCCTATAAACTCTGAGGTGGTCTGGACTTTGTCCTGTAGGGAGTGGGATGTCAGTGAGGTTTAATATGCAGGAGAATAATGATCAAGCTTATAATTTGGGGCAATTACTCTAGAAACAGGGTGGAAGATGAACTACAAAAGAAAAAACTAAAGCCGGGTGTGATGGCACATGCTTGTAATCCCAGCACTCGGGAGGCTGAGACCAGAGGATCCGGGTTCGCGGCCAGCCTCAGCTACCTAGTGAGGCACTCCGCAACTTAGTGAGACTCGGTTTCAAAATAAAGAATAAAAAATAGGGCTGGGGATATAGCTCGGAGGTAGAATGCCTCTGAGTTCAATCCCCAGTACCGCCAAAAAAAAAAAAAAAAAAAAAAAAAAAACCAAAAGAAAAAACTAAAGGAGCTCAGTGGGGAGATGTTTCAATACTAGAGGAAAGAAATTATGCTGGCTTCCCTGAAATAATGAAGTGGAGGCAGGTGTGGCAAAGCACACTTGTAATCCCAGTACTTGGGAGGCTGACACCAGAGGATCAGAGGTAGAATGCTCCTGAGTTCCATTCCTAGTACCACACACACACACACACACACACACACACACACACACACACATACACACACAAAGGCATTCTTGAGATAGAATCCACAGCCCTTGCTGATGAACTGCATGTGGGGGCAAGGGAGAGATGATGCCATGGTCTAGATTGGGAGACAGACTGTTTGGGGATGCTATTAATGAAAATACAGAATTTAGGAAAAGAAGCCCTAGTTTCAGGAAAAATATAATAGTGAGTTTAGTTTTAAACATACTGAGCTTCTATATGCCTGTGGGGCATTTAGGGTTGGGTATTTTATGTGGTTGGAAATGCATAAAATCTCAGCATGGTAGCTTATTGATTGTGGATGTGACCGGTGTTGTCCAATTGACTATGTTGTCTTCCAGTTTATGTACTAAAAGACAAACTTTGGAGACTGGCAATGTCATATTGATTTCATGATTTGTGCTCCTTCGGGCTACAACAGGCAATCAAAATAACTACTTCAGGGAAAGTCCCTATAATGTCACTTTCTGGTTATATTCTCCAGTTAAATATATCCACCTATGCTAACCCACCCCAATTCTGAAGTGGTAACAATTTTACTATAGGTGACTGTGCTATTACATTCCATTCTCATTGAGAGAATGAAATTATGAGTTCTGTGATTTCAAAAAGGAAGTATTTTGTTGTTGTTTAGCTTTGTGCTGGGTATAATAGGAACTGTATAGATGGATGAAGGATGGATGGATGGATGGATGGATGGATGGATAAATTTATAATCTGACTGCAGAAAAATGTGATACTTTCTGGAACTAGTCACCTAGGAATTAAAAACTTAATTTCTTAATTTCCTGCTACTTAGGTCCTAATCGACTTTTCAGGGAGTTGCTGAGTACAGCAACAAGATAGAAGAAATTGCTATAACTATTCTTTTTTTTTTCTTTTGCAGTACTGGGGATTGAACTCAGGGGCATTCTATACCTCTGAGCTACATCCCCAGCCCTATTTTTTTTATTTTTTATTTTGAAACAGGGTCTCACTAAGTTGCGGAATGCCTCACTAGGTAGCTGAGGCTGACCATGAAACTGGATCCTCTGGTCTCAGCCTCCCGAATGCTGGGATTACAAGCATGCGCCACCATGCTTGGTTTATAACTACTCTTAATGGTCTTCATTGTATCATTTTCTCTTAGCAATGTGAAATAATTCAGGAATTTTCTGATTTTATGACAATAAAAGACTATATGTTGATTATTATGACTATGAGAGGTTATATTTATGACTAAAAAAGGACTATGTCTTGATAAATTAACCTTTGATATTGATATTGAAAACTCTTTTGCTTGGTACTGTTCTAGAAGCTGATAGAGAGGTACATGATCAGATTTTTGTTTTAGGAAGATAACTTTGTGGACCAAATGATGAGGCTGGATAATAGGAAATTATTTCATTTGAACTGAGGAGAGATAAGGAGGACCTGTAATAACCCAGTGGTGGTGAAGTAGAAAGAGTCCATTAATTCATTTCTTCATCAAATATTTATTCATTGTATTACACCAGATGCTGTGGATGAAACAGCTAACAAACCAGACAAGTTCCTACCCCCAGGAGTCCATAGGCAAGTGAAGGCCATGAAAATCAATCAAATCACATACTAATAAATGTAACACTGTGGCTACAATAGAAGTGATATGGGAAAAGAAGGTAACACTAAAAAAAAAAAAAAAAAAGTCATCTCAGAGGTAAAATTGACAGAACTAGTTTGGTTACTGGGGTATTGGTTTAAATAATGGACATTTTTCCTGTTCTTATTTATACTGAGTTGTGTGCCATAAATAACATACATGAAATGGCATCAAATAAGATGTATTAAGCCGGGCGTGGTGGCGCACGCTTGTAATCCCAGCATTTGGGAGGCTGAGACTGGAGGATCCGGGTTTGCGGCCAGCCTCAGTTACCTAGTGAGGCACTCCACAACTTAGTGAGACTAGGTTTCAAAATAAAGAATACAAAAAAAAATAGGGCTAGGAGTGTAGCTCGGAGGTAGAATGCCCCTGAGTTCAATCCCCAGTATCGCAAAAAAAAAAAAAAAAAAAAAAAGATGTATTAAGTAACAAATTATGTGGAACAGATTAAAGTGACCTTTTCCCAAAATATAAAATCAATAAGCTATGAGTTAGAAATTCTCCTATTACAATTAATTCCATTTGGTTTTCAATTGAAATAATGTCACCACTCAATTGAAATAATGGTATTGTGTTGATTAGATGCAGTTTATTCTAGGTCTCTCCATTTTTTTCCCATTCAGATGTTGCAAGAGCAATTGAATTACTGGAAAAACTACAAGAATCTGGAGAAGTACCAGTACACAAGCTACAATCTCTCAAAAAAGTGCTTCAGAGTGAGTTTTGTACAGCAATTCGAGAGGTAGGACACTAAGATTTTAATAACTATATTCACCATATGTCTTTTGAATAGAAAACATGTCTTCTTCACACAAACAGTTGAAATTGTTAAGATTGGAACTACATCTTTACTTTCTGTTTTTAGTTCCTTGGACAGATGATAAAAGTATAATTTAGTCTGCTAAATTCTTAAATTAGATCTATCCATTATTCATACATTCATCTGAATCCAAATGTTTATTGTATGGTACTAAGAAAGAGACTGCTTCAGCTGGTGACTTTTGCATGTGGTCTAAACTACTTAGCACTCACATAAAGCCACCTGGAAACTAAGGTAGAAATAGTCACAATTAATAAAAGCTGAGATGTTCCTAGAACTCTCAACTAAATCTTTTATAGGTAAATATGAAAAAGTAACCTTAACAAACTAAAGTTTTAATTATCCAAACATTAATGTCTAGTGTTATAGTGGAAAACCTCCAAAAGGGCTAGCATGCATATATAGTAAGTAAATCCATGCCATTCTTTCTTGGCTAATGATTTCAAGAAAAGTGGGGTAAAAAATGTGTTGGAATGATTATTTGAATTTCCCTTTAAGTTTTAGTGGAACTGACTATTCCATTGATTAATTGGTTATAAGAAATACCTCTTCAGGTATATAAGCAATATTGATTTTTTCAGCAACCCACTACTCCTTGCCCATCAGATAACAGATGGCAATTTATTAATAAGAACCCAGAAACCATAAATCCAGCATATTTGCCCTTCTAGGAGTCTCCATTGATGAATTACCAACTGTCATCCTCTCCAAAGCCAGATGAACCCAGTGGCTTCTGGGAGAGTTTGTGTAGCATAATAGAGCATACACCTCTCAAGGGATGTGTGTCAACCTTCCTTCCTCTTTGCAACTCTACTTGTGGCAAATACACACTCTCAACAGTGCTATATCATTCGTAGTCAGTAGATAAAAAACCCAGTTAACTAAGACATAAAATTCTCTACAGATTTAAACCATAGCCTATGCTTTATAGTTAAAATGTGGACTTTGTTGGATTCAAGTTACCCTGTGCTTGTGCTAAATCTTTCTCAGGTGAGGTTGTTCATTATTTAATTTTTGTTAATACTGAATGTAGTTTGAGAAAGCAACCATAATTGCATCTTTAAGTTTTAGCCTATGAATAGATCAAAGACTGAAAGAAATTTCTCAAAAGGTATGAGTTCTCTGCCACTGGCTTCCCTTCAGTGGGAAGGGTATGAAATAACTAGTGATCCCCTGGGCCTCCTCTCAGTTAAGCTCCTGTGATCATTCTGTAAACCAAAGCTAAATTCACTATACACTTTTTTCTTCACAGAGTGCCATTCCCCTGAGACTTGGTGACCAACCTTTCCTTTTTTTATAGATTCTATCATCTTCTCTGTGTTGTAGCATTCTGTTTGCCACTGAACAAACTAAAAGAGAGAACCCATTAAATACTTATCTCTGCTCACTAAGTACATGGCTCAGGATCAACTCATTCTGTACATTCATCAAATTTACTTTCCAGTGGGAAAAAATTGTGATAAGTATAGAATATAATATCAGAGAACAATGAGTCTATGAAGAGAAATACAGTAGGATTAGAGGGGTCAGGTTAATATTCTATTAAGTTTAGGGTGGTCAGGGGGAAAGTCCTAATAAAAATAGTGGAACAAGTCACACAAATAACAGGGAGTAGAGTATTTCAGGCAGAGGAGATCACAAGTATAAAAACCCAGAGGCAAGAATGATCTTAATGCATGGAAAGAATGCCCTGACCGCCAGTATGTCTGCAGTATAATGGGTAAAGTAGACTCCTCAGAGGAAGCTGGAAAGCAGATCACATGAGACATTTTTGACCATCATAGGAATACTGAGCTACATTCTAAATCTGATAGGAGGCTCTTGAAGCATTTTGCACTGACCTGAATTGTTTTTTGAAAAGGTCTTTCTGGCCACTGTAAGAACATATAACTGGATACAAAAGAAGAAACAAGAGAGACCAATAATAAGATAGTGAGGCGATCAAGTGAGTGATGAGATGATGATACCTTGGACAAAAGTGGCAGCAATGCAAGTAGGAATTTGTCAGATTCCAGATACAGTTTTGAGAGCAAAACCAACATAAATTGTTGGCATATTGGATGTACAGCATATGAGAGAGAGAGAGAGAGAGAGAGAGAGAGAGAGAGAGAGAGAGAGAGAGAGAGAGAAGACTCAATTGATTCTTAGACGTAGGCTTGAACAATGGGATGAATGATGATATAGTAAGATGGGAGGGTCTCTTTGGAGGTAGAGTAGGTTTGGAGAAGAACATCCAAGAGCTCTCTGAGGTACATATTAAATTTATGATGCTTTTCAGATATCCACATAGAAGTGTCTTGTGGCATCTAAGTTTAATGTTTGGGGAAGGAGTTGGGTTCAGAATTCTAAATGTGATATGGATATCTGTTGACATAAACATAGATTTTTTAAATTTTCTTTAAAGTGTATGCTAATGAAAAAGAGAATGAAAGTAAAAAAAAATAAATAAATATGGGGACTTTGTAGAAACATTATAGGTATTTTACACACCTTACCTATGGTAAAATGGGCATGTATACCATTATCTGTCTGTGAAAGTCTATATCTGACTTTATAGGCAATATAGAATTTCAGAAGGCAAAACAGATGATAAATTTGATCCATGTCACATTTTACAAATTTGAACTAAGATTACTTTTATGTTCACAATAATGTTGTTATTAGTAACACTATTCTTAAAATCAAGCATGTAATACAGAAGTTCTGAAAAGTTACTTTATTTTACCTAAGATTGCACATCAGTTGTATGGCATCATTTTATTTGTTAATTGTGGTATTGATTTCATTATTTGTATTGTATTGCTTTATAGTTACTGTGAGAACTAGTGGCAAAAACAGCAGTATGTATACAACAATTCTGAATTATATTCTTAACCCATCTAGTAAAAAGTTCTTCATTAACAATATAAACTATGAAGCCAGATATGATGGTATATGCTTGTAATCCCATTAATTGGGAAGCTGAGATAGGAAGATCACAGATTCAAGGCCAGCATTAGCAACTCAGAGAGACCCTGTTTCAAAATAAAACATAAAAAGAACTGGAGGTGTAGCTCAGAGGTAGAATGCCATGGGTTCAAGTTTCAGCACTAACTACATAGATATAGTATGTGTGTGTGTTTATGTGTGTGTGTATGTTTGTATGTATGTATGTATGTATTTTGTTATATATTAAATGAAAGCTGGTAAAGTATAGCTAGTGACAATATATAAAATTAAATTATATTGAGCCAAGAACGCTTTCATTCCTGGTCTCTGTTATGCTAGTTGAAACCTTTGAAGTTTTGGTTTCTTATTCAAATAATGCTTGGAATTTTTGTGGTTAAATTATCTGACAGTTTCAGGAACATTTGATAGTTAATACTTTCAAGTGTTTTCTTAGCTACACTCACTGAAGCAAAACCAGATACAGGTCAAACCATTCCTAATGAGATCATACAACGTAAACTATGCTAAAAACTAAGGCAAGGTAAGTTTTAGCCAAAGATTATTTTATGTAAGTGCAGCAGTAGGTTTTAATATATGTTGAGGCAGTCTCATATTTTGCCTTACATTTTGGTGAAACCATGGAATCACCTCTTGGAATATAGGCAGCACTTATATGGAAAGAATACTTTGATGAAATTTTATGTTTTATAACTAAAAATGTGTGCTTTAAAAAAAGCAGAAATTTTCTTAACTATTTTTCTGCAATCTATAATAAAGATCTATGAAACTATACTGAAACCAGTAGTATGAGGGAAGACCACCTATATACACAACTAAGAAAGGCATTGCTCTATTAGTAAGTCACACTTGAACAACAACCCCCACACAGTTTTATTCACAGCACACAGATGGTGGTCAGCAATTTCCTTGCTGAAGGAGCTTGAAAGAACTCTGATCAATAATTAAATTGTACTTTGTATAAGTAGTTTCAGAGCTCATGGCAGAGAAATGGGTTGACACTACTTTTCTATAAGGAGATGTGCTAGCTGATAAGAGAATATTCACACAACTTTTTAAATGAGAGATGAAAGAAAAAAATTATGCTACTGCTATTCTTAGTAAAGACCACTTTTGTGATTTAAAAGTGAATTCCTCCTGTTTATCTCTGCACTACAATAATTAACTTGAATATCTTATAACTTATAAATGTAGGGTTGAAATTTAATGATGATAACATGTTGACATTTGAATAAGAGAATTTTCAAATAGAATTGAGTGGAAATATCAATAGCTCAATTGGCAAGAGATGGGCTTTTTTCTTGTATTTCACATTCTCTGTTCCTTACAGAAAGAAATCAATAATGTATGAGTGATAATATTTAAGAGGACATCCAATTTCTGCCATAGCATACAAAGAAATTTGCAACCAAAGTAATCAAAACCATAATTAGTAATCTAGTTATCATCCTTGTTTTCCAAGTTTTAAAACAGTCAAACTTCCTGCTCTCCTAGGTGATGTGCTCATTGACCTGGAACAGGGTGTGCTGTGGACAGTAGTTTGCTATGGGGGTGTACACCCATCTTAAAACTGCCATATCCCTCTCTGAACCCAAACAGTGGTACCAAATGATACAGTCTCCCCCAAACTGTCTTCTTTGGCCAGTCACAAATGGTGTGTGTTAGAACTTTCTAAAGTAGTGTAATAACAGAATAAGAAAATAAACCAACTTCATGTGGATTGTAATTCTGTGGTAGTCAATAGGATTGCACAAATGCATTCCATTTCTCCTCTACTTCTTATCACATACTACATTTGGAGTTCTCCATCCTCTTAAAAGTAAGATGTGGTTATGACGACTGCTTTGACCAAAGGTATGAATGGAAGACTTGTGTTCTACTTCCTCATGAAGCCTATGAGTCAGCACATAATTTGCCATGTTCCCTTCCCTTTGCTAGGTAACTAGTAATATTTTATAAGACAAATGATCAATTACCTTGGGTTTCAGAGAGAGAAAATGAGAAATAGGTGCTCTAGCCAACCTATAATAGACATGCAGTCTGAGCAAGAAATAAGCGTTTGTTACTCTAAACCCTCAAGATTTTGACATTATTGTATCATAGCACAACCCAGGCTATCCTTACTCATAATACACAACAATCTAACCAAATATACCTGGGAAAAAGATTATAAGCAGTATCAACCCTTTGATACAAAATTAAGGCTTAAAAATGTTGTTATATTTTTACTAAACTGAGATACATGTTTTAAAAAAGTATATGAAATATTTGTAACCAGTATATTACCTATGGCTCAGAAATATTAAAAAAATTTAGAAACTTGGGTCATGTATTTTATCTACTTCTATATTTCCCATTTTCTCCTATTCTCATTCTTTTCTTCCTGAGAATAGAACTCATTAACCCTATATTATCACTCCCTACCCACATCTAAATCTCATACCATTTTCATGTAAATATTTTTCTTGTATTATAGACTTACATGTATAATCAAAATAGAAGAAATATTTAGAGTATATCAGCCTACAGTTTTGTGCTTTTGGTCTTCAATGAGATCTTTTTTCCCCAAAGGGATTTATAGATAGGGAATTTTCACTGTAATACCTCCCAACAAGGACATGTAGGAAAAAGTCACGGTGGAGTGTTTTGTCAGATCAGAAAGAAAAGTTCTCAGTTATGAGAGTAGTGCTTCAGTCAAATCCACCCATGTTTGAACCCAACTTGGCTACTTATTTTTAGCTTCTCTGAAATTTTAGTTTTTTAGTTTAAAATCATGAAGAAAATAACCACCAGTTTCTCAGTAGTCCTGATAATTAGGGATCTATGTACAAAGCCACCTAGTACAGTGTCAGAAAGTCAATACTCATACCATCAGTGGATACTATTATCATTAGGATAGGGGCCCAAATTATCCCTAGTTATAGTGTTTTGGTAAATCAGGATAAGAAGAACAGATGAAAAGAGAAATGTTAGTGTCTGCAAGCTGTTTCTAAGAAAACACACAAGACTAATAATATTCATTGCCCCACCATCAGTGATTAAAACAATATAAATTGAGCCATTATACCCCAATTCTACAATCGCATGAGTGAAGGCATTATGACATAAGTTTCTGTTCTTGATGTTGTGCTATACAGTTTCTTAATCTATATGAGAGAAAACATGGAAGACAAACTAATCTGCTTTATAAAAGATCTGATGGTTAGCTGGAGGATAGAGCAGACACTCACAATTACCCTGAAAATAAATATCCCTAGATCAACAGTAACGAGAGGAAATGAGAGAAGGATGACAGAAAGAGAAAGTGGAATTGAAGGAAGGAAGAGTGGTGCAGGAGAGAAGGATGAGAGAGAGGGAAAGAAAAGGGAGGAAGGAAAGAAAGAAGGGAGGCAGGCAAGGGAGGGAGGGAGGAAGGGAAGAAGGGAAGGAAAGAGGAAAGATGGAGAGGAGAGAAGGAAGGGAAGAAGAAAAGGAGAGAAGGTGAAAGACAGGCAGGCAGGAAAATACACAGGCTGATGTTGAATTATGGCTTAATGTATTATAATGGAAAAGTGCAGAAAGAGTATTGACAATGAATTCAGATAAACGTACTTCCTTTCTTGGCCACTTAATGATGTAATCCTGTGCAAATTACTTAACTTCTATGATTTTGGTTTTGCTTATTTCTTTTAAGATAAAGTAATATAATAAAACTTCATGGGAATATTAAATCAAATGAAAGGAAATATTATATGCTTTGACTAATATAGTATATAGCTGAAAGAATACGGGGCTAGACAATGGTTGATGTTCTGGTGAAAAGCTTGGTGGTTTTAGTAACAGTAAGTTAAAATTTGAATATGTTCCAACAGAAGTTAATTAAGAAAAGAATAGTCCTGTGATTTTTAATTATCAAAAAGTACAGAATTATTAATAAGAAGCTCCACATTTTAAGGAAGATGTTGACACACTGTAGTGCTTTCAGAATAAGGCAAGCAGCACAGTAAGAGACCTGGATACCTTATCATATAATGACAACTTAAGACCTTGGTGATATTCAGCCACATAAAGAGAAAACATATGTGTAACATGATTTGAAAAGTGGAAGAATGCAGATAACTAAGGGATATAGAAATATCCAGCAGTGGATTCATTTGTAGGAATGTTTCAATAATAGTAGAGGTTAGATGGTATATTTCAGAGCACTTTAGAATGACAATCTTTTTTTTTATTTATGGGGTATAATTTGATGTTTGATACACTGACTTACTGTGTATTGATTAAGTCAGAGTAGTTAGCACATCCATTACCTCATGAATTTCTCATTTCTTTGTATTGAGAATACCCAAAAACCTCTCCCCTAGCTATTTTGAGATATACAAAACATTATTGTTAACTTGATTTATCCTAGTTTGTAATAGAACACCATAACTTATCTCTTCTGGGTATAATTTTTTACCCATTGATCATCCTCTACCCACCTTCCCCTCCCCAGTCCTGTTCTCAGTCTCTGATACTGTCGTCCTCTCTACTTCTGTGAAATCAGCTCTTTTTAGATTCCATGCATGAATGAGGTTATGTAGTGTTTATCTTTCTATGCCTTGACTTTTTCACTTTACAAAATGTTCTCCAGGTTTATCTGGGTGGTCTCAAATGATAGGATTTCATTTCTTTTTATGGTTGATTAGTATTCTATTGTGTATGTGTACCACAATTTCTTTATCCATCCCTTGTTATGGAGTTAGGTTGATTCTAATTCTCAGGAATTGTGAATAGTGCTGCAATATACATGGAAGTAAAATATTTCTTTGATGTTCCAATTTCACTTCCTTTGGATATGTACTCATCAGTGGGAATGTCAAAACATATGCTAATTCTATTTTTAATTTTTTGAAGAATATCCACACCATTTTCCAGAGTGGCTATAAAAATTTACCTTCATATCAACAGTATACAAAAGTTCCTTTTTCTCTACATCCTCTCCAATACTTGTTATCTTTTTCTGAGATTAGCCCTTTGTCTGATGTATAGTTTGCAAATATTTTCTTCCATTTTGTAGATTGTCTAGAATTGGGATTTTTAAACTGAAAGTCATGTATAGACTTCATTATTGTAGGTGAAATAAGAGCAAATACACACACACACACACACACATATACATTTATCTATATGCACATGTGTGTATACATACAACTTTTTATTTAGCTTTATTTTTCTTTTCCTTACGCGAAAAATGTTTATTGGAAAATATTATTCTTTGCATTTTAAATGTTTAACATGTTTTTAATGTTTTCCTTTAGGCATGGATAAAGTAGTGTGGGTGGGTTCCTTATGTAAAATCACTGTCCTTGTATGATAACATCTAGAAGAGCATTGCATTCATCAGATTTAACAAAAATGTATTTGACATTATGTTTATGCATATCTTCCTCCTCACATTAAACTTAAGTTGGCAAATGTCAAAGAAAAGAAAGCCAATGGCTCTTACATTTTCTTTGATTTTATTTGCATTGCTAAATGTGATGGGACACAAAAGCCAGACTGTTTCTTGTGTGGTAAGTTTCCTGCCAAAGTGCACATGCAGTCAAGAAGCTTATTTCTGAGCATCCTGAAAATAAATTACCACAATATAGATTTTTTCTTCTCTAGAGAAAAGTTCAATTTTAAAAGGGTGGAAATTTACCAGAACTTATATTTGCCCCACCATGAAAGTCTTGACACATTTCCAAGCAAAAGAAACCCACAAATAACTGGAGAAAGCTTTCTCAAGTCAAGTAGCCTAGAAATGTTTGAACTGGTGGGTTGTAAAGAGCAAAAAAAAAAAAAAAAAAATTAAGTGGTGCCTCTGTTTGCTTGATATAACCTACTCCTGAACCCTGACATTTTGCTACTATTTTGAAGTCAGTTGTAGTGAAAATAACAGCTGTGTACCATTCCTGGTTTTCATGCAACTGGGTGAAAACCCCCATTGTTTTGGTAAAACTTTGATTTTCTTTTTTATCTATCATATGAATGCTAATGTCCTATTATGCATGTGTGAATGATACCTCACAGATATTTTAAAGTCCAGGTACTTCCAACAGTGAAAAGATTGTTAATAATAAAACTCTAAGTGGGAGAAAAATCTTGATAAGATGTGCTCATATGCAGTGCATATGGAGTTTTCATTTGTCTGTTGAAGACAGAGGTGTCTCTTGTTATAGGCACTTCCTGCTTTAACCATCACCATACATTAGTGTCAAAGACACAATCTTCCTACAAATGCTTTGCCTTCTCTGTTAAAAGTGGCCTAATAATTTCACAGCCATATCCTCAAATGTGCATTTTGAAGGTTTTTTTTTTTTAATTTTTTTTTTTAATTTTAGAAATGTTCATCTTACTATCTCATGTTTCTTGGCTTTTCCAAAATAAAAGTGTTAATGTACTTGGCTGAATTGGGTTGCAAATTTTGCTTTATTTATTTTTAGAGTAAAGGAGAGCCATCTCTTAGAGGGTTATTTGTAGCAGGACTTTCTTGTAGATGTAAGGCCTGACGAATGAGGCGAGTCTTTCAATGCCAGATTCTCAGGTCTGGCAGAGTGGCTCTAAAAACAGCCAACATTTTGTAGGAAGAGATTAGAGTTGAAATCTGTGACCTTCCTATGCTGAGAAGTATCAGTGAAGTCAAGGGAACTGAAAATGAAGAAACTATGTTGGTTCTTTCAAAAAGAAGATCTATAAACACCTGGAATGAACACAAAAATCTTTTAAGAGTTACTTCTGTTTAGATTATTTTAAATTGAGGAAAGGATTCAAATATCTTCCCTTGAGAACAAACATGGCACTATTGATGCTAGACTTTTTAAAAATGTTTTCATTTGATTTGAAGACAGGATTTGGTAGAACCTGAAACCAAGTTGAAGTCTTGAAGAAAGCTTAAGTATCTTAATGAAAGTCTACTGTCTGCTCTGATTGGAAATTTAATTCTGTTTGCTACTGAAGAAGAAGAAGAAGAAGAAGAAGAAGAAGAAGGAGGAGGAGGAGGAGGAGGAGGAGGAGGAGGAGGAGGAGGAGGAGAAAAAAAAGAAGAAAAGGAGGAGGAGGGGGAGAGGAAGGAGGGGATGGGAGGAGGAAGGGGAGGAGGAGAAGGGGAGTAGGAAGAGGAGGAGGAGGAAGAAACAAAAATGTTGAAGTATAGTTATCTTTTTATTTCTGCAGCTTTTTCTAAGTAAAGGTACATTTTTTAATGATGTGCAGAGTGTTTGTAACATCAACATGTCTCTTGCTGGTAGCAAGAATGGGGTCTGCGTGCCAGGAACCATCTTAGACTATAATTGCACTGAAGGGGCAGTGATATTAAAGATATCGAAACAGATCCTTACAGATAGTATGTAATGACTCTGAGGGCCATTAGCATCACTGTTGGGTAAATATTCAGTCCAAGCCTTCATTTGCTATTACAAATGATAAAGTAAACAGTACATATTTTCAGAAGCTTATAATTACATGTACTTACACAGTAGTTCAAAATAATAGAGTCCTTGGAGAAGTTGTATTTTATATCAGTCAGATAAAGTGAACATTCTGTCTTCTGCCGAGATCACAGGAGTGAAATCAGTACTTCTATTTTTGGCACCATGGATGACAACTGTTCTTTATTTTTTTTTTTTACAATGAACAAGTCATTTAACCTTTTCTTGCACTAGTATTGCCAACATATCTGGTGACAAGTCTATTTGTACAAATCCACTAAAATGAATTTTAAGTTACAAATTTCCATTCTTTAAAACCAGCTTCCTGTTATCCCTGAGGGTGGTTTGCATATAATGAAATGGAATTAGTATCATTTATAATTAAAATATATGCAAAGCTATTATTAACCAACTTCCTTCCTTTTTTTTTCCTTTCATAGGTAAATATACAAGACTAGGGCTCTAACGTAGTGGAAACTGATCTATATTTATGTTCATCAATCTCTTTTATTTTTACATAGTCAGATTGCATATGTATTTTCCTAAAATATGTTAATTTTATTTGTTCTAAAATGTTATAAAACATAATTCCTAATGAAATCTTTAGAGATGATTATTTTTCACTTAATATCTTATCCTAAGATTCAATAACATTTTTGTCTTGCTGTAGTTCTTTTGTTTTTACTACTGTTCGATATTCCATTGCAATAACATATCAATTTATCAATTCAGTCTCCCATTAATGGGCGTTTGAGTTGTTTCCAGGTTTTCATGATTCTAATCAGTGCTACAATTAACATGTATGTTTTCTTGTCAGATGACAATGACCTCTACATATGTAAATGTAGAATTTATGGGCCATGGTATAAGAATGTCCAACTTTAAGACACAAACAGTTCTCAAACTCATTTACTCCAGGCTACACATCGGCTTGCAATAATATATGAAGAGTGCATCCATTTTACCTCCAGCACTTGGTATATGAAACATTTAGATTGTCACCAAATGAATGCACTACAATACTATCTCACTGTATGTAGTATTTGCATTTATTTGATCACTAATTGTTGAATATCACTTCTTGTAATTATTGTTCATCCAGAGATTCCTCAATGCATTTTGCTTACTGCTCTCTTTTCAGAAAAAAAAAAGAAAAAAAATTATTCAGCACCCCCTTGTAAATCTACCTTCTTTAAGTGAATAAACAGAAAGACACAGTGACAAATTTGCTTTCTTTTATGTGTCTGTATTTCTTTCCAGCACTCCCAGGGGGCAGTGTCGCTCACTTTGGAAACTTAAGGTCTATTACATATTTCTTTTTCTGTCAAACATCTCTTTATGTATTTTTCTATTAGTTTGTGCTTTTACATATATATTTAACATATTCTTATTACGAATTCTTTACTGGTAAATATATTCTTCTACTTTGAAACTTGTCTTTCATGAATGAAGAATCTTAATTTTAAATATTCACTTTTTTTTAAGCCATCAGTGATTCTTTGGGTATCTCATTTAAGAAATCTTTCCCTACTCATGCCTATAGTCCCAGTAGTTGGCAGGGTGAGACAGGAGGATCACAGGTTTGAGACCAGCCTCAGCAACTTAGAGAGACTCTGTTTCAAAGTGAAAAATAAAAAGGGACCAGGGTGAAGCTCAGAGGTAGAACGCTCCTGGGTTCAACCCCCAGTACCAAAAAAAAAAAGGAAAGAAATCTTTCCCTACTCCAATTCCAATGTCTAAACGATATTTACTGCTAAAGATATTTTCTACCAAATTAAAATTTTGTTTTTATATATGTTTTGAGGAAGGGATCCAATTTTATATTTTATCCATAAGGATAATTCTTAACTTCAAGCTCCCTGTTTTGAATAATTTGTATTTTCTTTTCATCCTTCATTTTAATCCTTCATATTACTGTATATTGTAGTCTATACACATGAATCTGTTTCTCAGTTCTCTGATAAATTGATCAATTTATCTCTTCATGACTGTTTTGTTTAACTCATTTGGAAGAGCAAAGGCAATAATGATGGGAAAAGGGGTCAAACAAAGTTTGATTCTAGGTAGTTGTGATCTTATCTTTTGTTACAGTGGGATATTTGTGTGTGTGTGCGTGTGTGTATGTGTGTGTGTGTAAATAAGTAACAAGAAGCCATTCATGGATCAATGGACAATAATGAGTATGTGCTATATGCTAAAAATTACGATGACCCCAATTCTTTCCTTTGCACCTGAGGTCTAATGGGGTTAGGAAAAAAAAATAGAACATATAATAATGTTCTTAAAAAGAATTAGGATAATTACAAATCCATGCTTTCTGGGTTTCTTTATATTTCTTTCATTAAGGTTAATTAAGGATTTAATTATGAGTCATCTCTCTTAGACTAAAGGTGGAGAAAGTCTATTTTAATTATGTCAGGCAATTAGCACCTAGAATGATATCTGCCAAGTGATAAGCATTTAATAAGTACTTCTTGGATGCATGAGGAAATTGTTTAGATGGCTCATTTTTATTAGGAAACAAATATATGCTTGGTTTTCCAAATCTCAGATTTTCAAATGGGACTCTGAACTCATACAAAATTCCAGACAAAATATGCAAACATGTCTAGTTCAAAATAAAATCTTAAGATTAAAATTCTTTTCACTCTTGAAAAGCAATCTCTGATCAGAACCAAATTTCTCAGAGTTCTTTATGTGTCTACATAAATATATATATTGATATGAATATACAAATATGTAACACATGGATTTTCATGTCATAAATATATAAATGTGTATTTAATGTAAAGCTAGTAATATGTATAGGGTTAAAAGGAATTCTAGAAACACCTCGTCCTGTTTTTCTTAGCTTTTAGAGAATCATGACTTTTGTGACTCAGGTGAAATTATAGGCCTGTTTTCCAGGAAAATGGATGTGTATAGACATTTTTATTAAAAATGCAGGGGGCAGCAAATCTGAAAATGGTCCATTTAGTACCTTGATCTCCTGTAACCTCTTCATTTTATAGATGAGAAAATAAGATGCAGACAATTTAAGTGGTATTTCAAGCTCGTTAGTGCCTAAGTTTAGCACTCACCAGTGTCCTTCTTCTGAATCCCAGTCCAGTTCAATTTCCATGGACAGTGACATTCTGATACATGGGAATAGTGAAACATTATTTAACCATTTGTCAGTAATGAGTTAAAATAATTAGAAAACTGCACCATGGTTCCTACTTCAATAATGCCTGTTCATATCAGTGTTCCATTTATACCAACAACAATGATATCTTTATTTGCCTTCTAGTTCCTTCTTTGCTTCAGTTAAGAAATTGCTTTGTGTTTTAGTAATATAATTTCTCATGTTTGTTAATCAAATTTCTAAGAGGCAATGTAAGAAATTTAGTTATTTGTTATTCAATAAATGGCACTATATCACCAAAACTGTTGTGCCATTTCTAGAAATTTCAGCACTTTCTGGAATAGTTTCATATTTTTAAGAGCAAACTTTAGCAAAGCTTTAAGGTTCCAAGATCTACCACACGTATGCATGTCTATTTGAATGTGCCATCATTCTTCTGTTAGTAGGTTAGCACTGGAGTCAGGGAAACCATTTTCAACCAATAGCTACACTGATAGGCAGAAAGCCTGTTCTCCTTAGTAAAGAGAAAAGAGAAGTTAAAGGTAATCTTGTCTTCCAAAACTACCTTGCCCTTTCCATGACAAACTATTGATCATATAAGAATGCTCTACTATGTATTAAGTCTAATACTTGGAATTTTTTTAAACTGCATTTTATCCATGCTACCATTTCTTATAGGTTAGTGGCAGGATATCCCCTACTTGTCCTACTGCCTAAAGCCTAGCCCAAAAGTACTTTGCTGTCCATTCTCTATTTGCTGGTCCCTAGAGATACAGTCATAGTACCCCGCTTACCAGTTGGTAGCCAAGAGAAGCACTAACTTCTATGGGCATTTTCCTAAATGATTCAGAGACAATGCAAAACAAACAAACAAAAACAAAAAACAAGCGAACATAAAAATCAAATAAACAATCCATCCATCAACCAACGAAAAGAATACAATGAACCATTATCCTTAGAGTGACCCAGGTGAGGGATTAGAGGCTTGCAGAAATATACCTTTTCCCTTTCCTTGGTCTTGCTTCAGGAAAGATGAGCCAGTGCCCAGTGAAACCAGCCATAAGGTCCTGGAGGTCTGGATAGCTGACAGAAGCATAATCTTGGTGACAATAGGTAGATGGGTATTTTCCATGCTAAATACAATAATGTTCTTCAGTGTGTGTGTGCGTGCTTTACTGAGAATTGAACCCAGAGGCTACTACCTTCGAGCTGCACCCCCAGACCAATTTGATTTCTTATTTGGAAACAGGGTCTCACTAAGTTGCTGAGAGCCTTACTAAATTGCTGAGGCTCAAACCTGTGATCCTCCTGTCTCAGCCTTCCAAGTACAAGGATTACAAGTGTGTGCCACCATGCCTGGCTTCATCTTCAGTCTCTAAGGTAGAGAAAGAAGAGGGGGGTTAGTCATTCTGGAACACCCAATAGAATAGATGATTCTCCTTCCATTGATTTGCTTGACATCATTTTCTTCCTGCTTCTTCTTATAAAATTGTCAGGTCTCTCCAACCTGGACATGTCAACAGGCACACAGCCATAGAAGGATGACAGTGCCACACATATCTTTCTACAGAATACAGAGGTGTTAACTATTCCAGGGATGCAAATCCATATGGAGACAATATGGAAAAGTTTTCTGGCAGTGCAGCAAAATTAAAGAATCCTACCTTGCAGTATTTCTGATAGAAAAGATAGTCTGTTAATTTTTCATTATGACTGTTTTGCAGTTATCAAGTCCTTATCTCAGAAAGTGATTAGCAACTATTTTCTACTAAAATTTATTTGAATATCATCCAATTTCCTCAAACATGGGATAGTAACTATTTCTATGTCCAGGATAGAGATAACCCAGCTACACCTACACATTGAGAGAACTGGGATTGCTAGACATTGAGTAAAATGGACTTTCCCAAACAAAATAAAAAATATGTCCTTCCTCCAGACCAGATATTATAAATAATTTTATGAATTATATTTCAATGAAATCTTTAAATTAAAATAGATAAATAATAGATTGGAAGAAACCCAAGGTCTAAGTAAATTATAGAGACCTCATAATAGCTTCTCAGTACTAAATATTTTAAATGTTTGAGGACAGTCCCAGGAGAGGACCAGTAACTTATTAATTACTATGGTTGAAGAGTTCATACTTATGAGTGTGATTCAAATCACATTGCTAATATTTCATTCAAAATACCTTGTCAAACATAGGCAATTACTCAACAATAGTTAAGAGGAAGAGAATCATTTAGAATGTTCATTTGCCTTAATTAAGTTTGGCAAATTATTACAGCTGAGGGAGGAATTTTTCAAGATCTCTATGACTTTAGGACTCAAAGTAATAGAATCACTGAATCATGCTTGATATTCAAATTTTCATCTTAGAAAAGACAAACTTGGGTAATAGAGTCCACTTAAAATCAAAACCAATGAAATTGACTGTTATTCCAATTATGGCTTTATAAGACTTCCATTGCCAAGGGCAAAGAGAAAATTTGAATTGTCCACTATTTGAACATATAACTATGCAAATGATTTTCTTCTCAATTTGAATTTCTACTTAGTGGACATCAGATTCTGTTAAGCTACAGCTTTTGAAACAATAATAGAACACTGATCCTATCTTTAGTTTCATTTGCTATAGAATCATAATGACTTAATTGTGAAGAATATAATATCTTTTGTAAAAAATTAAAAATATTTTCTTCTCATGGAATTCTCAATTATGGAAAGGTTCACATTTATATATTATAATATGCTAGAATATTTTTGAGCATCAAATACTTATATTTAATTTTGAAAGTTGCTTTATAATAGATACCTAAATATAAATGAGTTTACAAGCAACAATATTTATTAGCTAACCCTCCATCTGGCTATTTTGTTTATTCAATGCTAAATATTTAGATGTTTACAAATACTGACTTCCTTTCAGGAAAGCAATATTGGCAACTTAAAATAAAAAGAAAGATGAGAGGGTTTCCTCAATGCAATGACTAAATGGTATATATAACACTATTTAATTGGATTTGAAAGCAGTTGCACTGTAATTAAGCTCATTCACTTGCTTTCCTGATAGAGAAACAACCTTTTAGAGGTTATTTTATACAGTGCAATTCAATGCACCTAGTTTCATTTTAATGAATCATGTTACTTAGGAAATAAATGTATTATACCTTGTGCGCTAACTCCAAGGAACAGTTCCTGCTTCTCACTGTCCTCTATCACCTCCTTTGTAACCTGTCATCAAATGACCTCTGATATACTCTTTGTCATCTCTCTTCCTCTCTATCCTTTAATGTGTCTGGAAGGGAGAAGGCATCTGACTGAGATGCTCACAAGTTCTCTGCTGTCCTCAGCCCCAGATCCCTTCATTGCATTGGTGACATCCATTCCTTCAGAAATAGCTACTAGTTTTATGACCTTGGGGCTTAGACCATTTCTAAGTGGATGTTTCTTCCATTTATAAAAGAATTTTACATTTTACCTTTCCCAAAGTACACAGACAGTTCCTTAGAGTCCCGGTTTATTGTTAAAATCATTCAAACATACCACATTAGCAGTTTTTATGTACAAAGGTAAACCAGGCCCAAAATTTGTGGATGCAAATTCTCCTAGTTTAGGGCAATAATGATATTTTTCTCTTTGCAAAGAAATGTTCATTTCAGTTTACAGCTACCACCTGGAGAAGCTATTTCTTTTTTTTTTCTTTTGTGATGCCTGTGACCGTGTAATAGCATAGCCTTGCCATAGTCTTGGCTCAACAGGCTTCCTCCAGTTCATACATTCTAGTTGCAAGTTGCAAGAGACTTTGTCCTTTGCGGTCTTGCAGTCATGCATAGATGATGCTGCCACATGCATATTTGGTGTGCATGATAATTGTAATGTGGAGCATCTTTGGAACATTGCTTTGTCCTCCTGGCTTGCTGTTCTGCCTACTTCTGTCCATTTTACAACAGCTGCTTTTCCTCCACCCTTTGCACAGGACATGCCCAGTCTGTAGCATCAGCTCTCACCATATGGACTGACATAATTCTCTTGTCTTTTTTATTGAAGGAGGGGGCATCCATACATTAGCAATATCTCTGAAACTTCTCAAGGGTACCCAGTAAGATTATCTACTACACACCTTAGGGAAACTATTTATTTTTCTAGTCATCCTAGATTTGCATATTTATTATTACGATTTCCTGGCAGATGGCGGTGTGTCCAGAAAGGGCCAGCTTTTTCTAATATGCACAGAAGACCCAGTTGTGCTAGGTATAGGACTAAATTTCCCCTAATATGTTATTTTTATTTTATACATCTTTCACATAAAGGAAATACTATGTGCTTTGAGGTCCTAGACAGACCCCAAATCTATTAGGAGTAAGCAGAAATTCCCAGAGCCTGCCTACAATCAGCAAGTTTCCTATCCCCAAGTTAAATATCTTTTAATTTTTCTCACATGACAAAGTTTCTAATCCTTTCAACCACCTGATTACCTTTCTCCCCATGAACTCCAAAGTTCATGTGAAATGCTAACTGAAAATGTCTGATTCTATGATTTCATATTTCGTATGATTTATCCACATGAAACACTTTTAGGGGAACTCTTGTCCACTTACCTGACAGACTAGAGCTGAGAGCATTCAAGTGTGACCTTCTCTGAGACTGAAGTGAAGACAATTTGCAAAATGTAAAAGAAAATAGATATGCTGCATTTGACATAATTCAGTTGACCCATGCTCTTGGTATCTATATAGTTATTTAAGTTTCTCACAATGCATATACCACTATATGGCCATATATTTCTTATAGTCTTTAAAAATAGTTGTTATTTAGTAAAATGATGCCCATCAGTTTTTAAGTTTAGGAGATGCCTATTCTAAGGACTCCTGAGATGAGATTTTAAAAGATCGGAGAGTGCCAATGGCCATGGTTTTCTGCCCAGACCTCAGGGAATCTTTGCCAAGCTTCTTCCATGATGTTCAGATGGCATACCAGGCTTTCTGCCAGAAGATGAATCCACCCTCAAACAACTAACCAGTTGGAATTGGTTGGAGGGGATAGAACATGTCCAGATGTCCATAGACCTCCCTCCACTGAGCATCCTTTGAGTCTGATTGAAATAACTCAGAAAACGGACCAGAAAACATATGCATCTTAAACTATCAAAGCAGGTTCCCGTGAAGCTTTCACTTGAGCTGAAGAAGATGCTGCTAATTTGTCTCATAAATTACAGGGCAATAGAAAATAATAGATATTTAGGTTTTTATAGCTATATGTCAATATTTTTCCCCACCTGACCAAACTCAGACCACCTTAACTTTACCTTCTGCATTAGCCTGCCGCTCTTTGCTGGTGATCATGTCATTGTCATCATTTCAGTTGGGTATCACACTCTTATCCACCTTCCCTAAGTGTCAAGTGCAGGACAGGTGAGATACAATGGATCTGCCTTTTGACACTGGCGAAAGGTCTCTACCCTAGGCTTCCCCCAAAGGTGATCCTGTCCTGATAACTGATGGTAATCGAGTCTGAAGGGAGTTCCTCCTGAAACCAGCCCTGAGGCAAATACTGACCTGCAGCAATTTATCCAATGGTTACATATCCTCATTCTGTTAATTAAAGCTAGACAATCCTCTGCTGCCCAGCTGGGCAGGTAACATCCCTGATATATCTGATCAGGAACAGTTAAATGAGATACTAGCCACTTTCTGATTAGTGAACAAATTAGTTCCTGAGAACTTTGACCAAAATTATATCCAAAGACGAATAATACACCTCTGTGAGGAAAGGCAAAACTCCTGTAGTTTCTTACCAGCAGGACAGATGTCTCCTTATCCTTGGGTATGGGAACACTGGCAGGTTGGAAGAACTTTCTGAATAATTACTTTAGTACGAGGCAGATGGCCTCTTGTAATTACTATTGCACTGTTGAGGGAGGCAACTTAAGCATTATCAGAGAAAAGAAATGTTACCAAACTTCATTCAAGTTGCTAACTATCCATTATCTCACTACAGGAAGTTGCAAACAGCTGCTTCCAGCCCTGGCTTTGCCCTGCTATCAGTGTAGTAACACTTCAGGGACAAATATTTTCATCTGAGACTTTAAAATTAATGTTATATTTAAATGAAAATGGAAAGACTAATCTGTTAAACTGGCAATAGGAAACATATGCATCAGAATTATTTTTTTACACTTTTCTAGGTATGAAGGAGATTGGTTGCAAATGCTAGTGAAGTGTAAATAGAAAAGAATTGCTGTTGAGTGACATTGAGCTCTTCCACAATAAGTATTTTTTTAAAACAGGGATAACAGTAAAAAACTGAAATTTATTATAAGAACATACCACCTAGAGAAGCTTGCTTGGGGAATGGGGTTGCTTCCAGTTGATATTCCTCTGAGCCCTGACGTCTTCACTGCTATTGAGCACCATATTCCTGTAGAGAAAAGAAAGTTCACCAAAGCTTTGCATAAGAAGAAACCTACATAAGTAGATATCAGACAATAGAGTATGGTGTGGAAAACAGGAAGAGAGCAAATATTCCAGGTTCCCCAATTACAGTCTCCTCTTTTTTTTAATTTTTATTTTTATTCATACATTGTAAGCATACATCTTTGTTAGGTGCAAATTGATAATAATACATGTGCTCACAATTCTCATTTGACCCCTTCCCCAAATTCCCACCCCGCTTCCTCGCCCTCCTTCCCTCTCAAGTTCAGTTTAGTGAGTGACCTTGATATACATTAGTGCCCCCCCCAACCCCTGTAAAACCCCCTCGGCTAAATCAACTTCTTTGCTTTCGAGGGTCTCTCCTTTTTCATCTGGAGAACCTCTTATGCCCCATCTTCTCCCTAGCATCCGCAAATTAGGGAGAACATATGCTTTTTTACTCTTTGTGACTGGCTAATCTCACTTAACATAATGTTTTCCAGTTGCCTCCATTTCCCTGCAAATAACATGATTTTGTTCTTCTTTATGGCTGAGTAAAATTCCATTGTGTACATATCCCACAGTTTTGTAATCCATTCATCTGTCGATGGACATCTTGGCTGGTTCCATAGTTTGGCTATTGTGAATTGTGCAGCTATAAACATAGATGCACATACGTCAGTCTGATAGTTTGC
>PVLC010001439.1:0-82875 GCA_004027655.1 Graphiurus murinus
AAGTGAGATTAGTCAGTCACAAAAAGTTAAAAATCAAATGCTCTCCCTAATATGTGGAAGCTAGGGAGAAAATGGGACATAAGAGGGACTCCAGATGAAGGAGAATTCTTAGGTGAACAAAGAATTTGACTTAATGGAAGGTAATGGGAGGAGGGGGGACACCCTAAAGAGCATGATGTACTTACAAGATCACATCAAAAAAAAAAAAAAAGAAAGAAAACTGAAAACAAAGTCTCCCATAAATTCACCAACCAAACATGATTACTATAAACATCCTTTATTCCAATCCTATGTATATAGACATATAAATAAATGCTCCTCTTCTCATTTTTACACATTGTTTTCATTAAACTATTCATTAAGTTGGCTATCTTTATCTTTGTCCAATCTCCTTTTCATTAAATTTAATTGATTCAGTTTGAAAAGGTTTAGTATTTTTGCATGCCAGGCTCTGTTCTTATAGTTGAGGAATTTTTAAAATGCACCAACTAGCCAGGCGTGGTGGCGCACGCTTGTAATCCCAGCATTTGGGAGGCTGAGACCCGAGGATCCCGGTTCGAGGCCAGCCTCAGCTACCTAGTGAGGCCCTCCACAACTTAGGGAGACCCTGTTTCAAAATAAAGAATAAAAAACAGGGCTGGGGGTATAAGCTCGGAGGTAGAATGCCCCTGAGTTCAATCCCCAGTACCGCAAAAAAAAAAAAAAAAAATGCACCAACTAAATTAAATATATTCTGTGAACTGTATTTTAGTGTAAGATACAAAAATAATTAGACAATTGACATTTAGTATATATATTTCTTTGGAAAATGTCCTACAATGTGCATTTTATTCAGTATCATTATACAATGTTTACATAAGTTATAACTCTTATGAAGATGCTTTTTCTTTACCAATTGTTAGTGCCACGCTACTCTTTTAAGACTTCTATTCATTTAGTATATTTTTTAAAAATATAATTTTTTAGTTTTGTCATAGTATTCTGTTCTATAAATTACACTTATTTTACTTAATTGTGATTTTTATTTGGAGACTTATATGATTGCTAATGCTTGCTATAAAAGAGTTGTATAGAAAGACAGCATTAGCTGGGCATGGTGTCACAAGCCTGATATCCCAGTACCTAGGCTGAGACTGGAGGATAAGAGATTCGGGGCCTGCTTCAGCAATTTAATGAGAGTCTCATCAACTAAGCAAGAAACTGTTTCAAGATAAAAATAAGAGGAGTTGGGAGAGTATTTCTGAGGTAGAAATTTACAGTACCATACACATACAAAAACAAAGAACATTAATTCATTTCATAGCTGATAAAAACACACATCAAAGTTGGTCTTTATACTTTAAAGCTCAATAATTTGGTAGAAATTTGAATCTCACCAGTATTTCATTTTTCATTTACATTAGTTTTTCACATATCTGTGACCATTTTTTTGTGATATTTCTTTTCATGTACTTTTCTGATTTCTCTATTAACATAATTCTCTACCCCAGTTTATTAAAGCACTTTATATTGGGCAGGGGGTATAGCTCAGTTGTAGAACACTTGGACTTGTAAAGACCTGGGTTCAACTCCCAATACTGATTAAAACAAAACCTTTATAGTATTTATATTATTTTTCTCTTTCATCAATATGCATCTTATTTTTCATCTGCCATTTAAAAATTTTGTTCATAAGCTTGTTTCCTTCTTTTTGTTTTCATTCAGAATATTTAAATCAGGAGCCAGGCATGGTGGCACAATCTTGTAATCCCAGTACTTGGGAGACTGAGACCGGAGGAGGATCCAGGTTCATGGCCAGCCTCAGCTACTTATGCTCTCCACAACTTAGTGAGACCCTGTTTCAAAATAAAGAATTAAAAATAGGACTGGGGCTGTAGCTCGGAGGTAGAATGCCCCTGTGTTCCATCCCCAGTGCCCCCCCCCACACACACACAAAAGAGAATATTTAAATTAGGGTAATATATTAGGATCCCGGTACTAGAGTATACTAGCAAGATATGTATTCCTTTCCTTTCCCTTTACTCTACAAATACACATGTTCACATGGCCCCTTGTGCCTATTTAAATGTTTGTGAGCTAAAAGAAGGAGAAATAATTAGGAATTAAAACCATGTCTTCTTCCAGAATCTTGTGGAACATTCTAGTAAGGGAGGGGACTGACTAGAAAATAAAAGATATGTTTATTTCCTGGATTGCTGTTCTATAATTCTGTTTGCATTAATTGCATTCTCCAGGCTTTGCCTTATCTTATACAAGATCTTTAGTAGACACAATATTATGTCTACAAAGGGTCACAATTTCCTCTTATTTTATAACCATCCCTCTAAAAGTTCTTTATAATTTATGTATACTTATATCATCAATATATGTTTCTAATCTTAATAAAACCAAAATAAGAAAAATTTGAAACAGTTGCCATATTAACCCCAAATTTGTATGATTCCAAAATGTTTCATTGTGTTATTTGGCCTTAAATTGACACCGAACTACAATGCATTTTCTACTGATGTGTTCATTTTCCTGGATGTTTGGGATCTGCTAGCAATTATCTGCATTGAATTTCTTCAGTGAAACAGATAATGTAAAAGCCATGCTGTATATCATGCTGTAGTTCATAATAGCTATTACAATTAGAATTTCTAATAGTTTTATAATTTGAAAACTTATAAGCATGACAAAATAGGTTAAAATCTTACACGATAGAAAAGTTGAAAACTTATATTGTTAGAATAATTTTTAGAAAACATGCTTGATGATATTTATCCAACAAAAATTGAAATTTTGCTCAGAATAGTTAACAATGTCAATTTCAGAAATAATTTTCTAATCTAAGGAAATGTTTTAGCACACTCTAGTGGCATACTGTGTAATTTAGCATAAAAAAAAGTAGTGGGGCTTATAATACATGCTGCCAAGAATAACTTTAGTCATTTACACTTTCTATTACTTGCAATGCTAATTTTAGAAAAAAAAAATCTGTGTAGATTAGGTCCATACCATGGCAGTTAACCTATGGATTACAGCCATGTAGAGAAAGTGGCTTTTTCAAATTATTTATTTTTTAGACTTCTTCAATTTACATATAAGTAAAATGTTATCTCTAGTAAAGCAAAGTCATGATTCTCAGTACTTTATTCATGTCTTCCCTTTTATGAAAGGATTTGGATTTTGACAGAACTGTATTCAATTCCTGATACTTCTACTTATTAGTTGTATAGCATTAGACAGATTAAGTAGTCTCTCTGAAGATTAGCATTCTACTGTACCTGACATGGTTGCTAGGATGATTAAATAAGATTATATATGATAAATCTTTATATAATTTCCTTGTTTTATGGTCACTTACAGGAAGGTGGGATGGATCCTGCTCAATTAACAGATCAGTTAGCAAGGCTGATAACACTTCAAATATGTTGAAACTTTTTGTTCCCATAAATCAAGCAAGGTAGTCTGATAGGAATGGCAAGAGTAATGAGCAGAGTTGTTTTGACTTTTGTAATGACTAAATTAGGGTTAGTGCAGAGTTCCTAGGTCTTTGGTGTTCAATTCACACAGAGACCAAGTTCTCAAGAAGCATGCAGATTTCTCTAGCTATCATACAAGATATGTGTTGGTACCAGGCATAACAGAACAAATGCTCAATAGTGTGAGTTGCCCTCCTTCTCTCCGTAAATTTCTTCATTTTCTTAAAAGCTATTCTTGAAGCCAGGCGTGGTGGCGCATGCTTGTAAACCCAGTACTTGAGAGGCTGAGACCAGAGGATCCAGGTTCTCAGCCAGTCTCAGCTACTTAGTGAGGCCCTCTGCAACTTAGTGAGACCCTGTTTCAAAAGAAAGAATAAAAATAGGGCTGGGGGCATAGCCTGGAGGTAGAATGCCCCTGGGTTCAATTCCCAGTACCACACACACACACACACACACACACACACACACACACACACACACACACAAAAGCTATTCTTGGATAAGTATTAATGGAGGGAAAATTCTGATAAGAATGAGATTTAGAACCTTAACAAAGCTCTTTATGACCTTAATCCTATATGTCTTTCATCGTTAGCCCTCCACACTAACAAGGACCTCTTCACACTCCGCATTCTAGATGTAGTGGACTACTTACCAGTTCCTGAATGTGCTAGATTTTCTTGAGTCTCTGAATGAAATGAACACTGATCCACTTTCCTTTGCCTCATCAACTTCTGATTATCCTTCAAGACTCATTACAAGAACAAGCTCACTTACACTTGAAGAGGACTTCCCTAATCCTGTTCTCATCTTTGATATTTCCCCCTTCACACAAACACACACACACACACACACACACACACAAACACACACACACACACAAACACACCCCACAGTCTTGGGTAAAAAGCCATCATATGGATGTTTGTATTGCCTGCATAATGCCATATGTGATGTTATAATTTATCTACTCTTCTCTTTCCCATAGAAGATTGTAATATCTTTATATAAAATGAATGCATTTTGTATATCCTTATATCCTTAGATCAGGCATGTAATGAAGACTCAGAAAAATATATCAATAGGTATAATTGGATAGATTAAACTATACCATACAATTGCCTTAATGACATATAACTTTCCTGGAAATTGTTTTCCTTTTAAAAAGAGATGAATTTTCCTCTCCATAAATTTTGTTTTGATAGAAGTACATGCGTAGTACCAAGATAAATAATCAACTTGTAGGGTATAGAGTGTGGGTGATGTAGAACTAGCAATATTTTTTGCTGCTGATGCTTCTGTTGTTATTTGATGATTTGTAATATACTAGAACAGTTCCTAAAGCCTCCTAAATCACATAATATATGTATGTCAGGTCTTGCACTTATCTATTTATGGGTGTTTAAAAGCTTTTATAATACAAAAAGCTGTAACTATCATGAAGTACATGTTAAACATATTTATGACAATCTGATCAGTTTTTTCTATTTATCAAAATTTTACAATACGTAGACTACAAAAGAGATGGGAAATACCAATGTCTGTGCATCATTTTTGCATCTATTTATTTACAAACATGAGAAGATGCCATCACATAATGTAATCTGCTATTTTGCTATTCCTATCTCTTTAAAAGATTTCTGTCAGCCGGGAGTGGTGGCGCACACTTGTAATCCCAGCATTTGGGAGGCTGAGACTGGAGGATCCGGGTTCACGGCCAGTCTCAGCTACCCAGTGAGGCACTCCGCAACTTAATGAGACCCTGTTTCAAAATAAAGAATAAAAAATAGGGCTGGGGGTGTAGCTCGGAGGTAGAATACCCCTGGGTTCAATCTCCAGTACCGAAAAAAAAAAAGATTTCTGTCCAACTTATCTTTTAATTGATGTTTCATTGCACAAAGTAATATAAGCAACATGTTTCTATTAAATATTTGTAATATTTATATTTCTTGTTTATTATTCAGTTATATTATGAGGGAGAATGGAAATTTTAATAACTTATAAATCTGGAACTTATAGTTTATTTTGAGTGATATTTGGATGGCTAAATTTTTTTTCAGTACAGATTTGATGAGTCAAAGGAGTAGTGTCACCTTGAATGTAAGCTTTGTTTACTTTTGTTCCCTACTAAGAGCAAAGTAGCCAAAGTACTCAGCATTAATTACTTAGTCCAAGCTTGTTACTGAGTAGATGATTACTAAGAATTATGAATTGGTAAAATGATTTATCCCCCAAATTGGTAAAATGATTTTTTTTATTTGTCTCAGGCAAGCATAATATATGGCATACTCAGACAAAAATTTACTTATAAAAACTGTGTGGTGTTTGTTACAATTTATTAACTATAGTACTAAAGAGTTAAATAGGAGTTACTACACTTGTATTTCCATACAGACTCAAAGAGAGAGACACACAAAGAATATATATATATATATATATATATATATATATATATATATATATACCAAAACAGTATTGACAACAATTAATTACGAATGAGAACTACAAATATTCTACAATGTATATATGCATAAATAGAAGACATTAATATCATGAACTCTTAAGGCTCTTAAAATTTGAATTTCCATTTTTAGCTCTCTGAACAATTGGTAATAACTCTTAAGCAATATGGCCAACTTGGGATTGAACTCAGGGGCATTCTACCTCTGAGCTATACCCCCAGCCCTATTTTTTATTCTTTATTTTGAAATAGGGTCTCACTGAGTTGCAGAGTGCCTCACTAGGTAGCTAAGGCTGGCCGGGAACCCAGATCCTCTGGTCTCAGCCTCCCAAATGCTGGTATTACAAGCATGCGCCACCATGCCCGGCTTCGGCCATAGCATTCTTTTTTCTTTTTTTTTTTTTTTAATTCGTGCGTTGTAGGCATACATCTTTGTTAGGGTCAAATTAATAACGACATATGTGACCACATTTCTCATTTGACCCCTTCCCTAGATTCCCACCCCGCTTCCTCGCCCTCCCTCCATCTAAGTTCGGTTTAGTGAGTAACCTTGATGTACTCTCGGGTGTTTCCCCCCTCCCCCACCTCCCGTCTATCCCCTTTGGTTAAATCAACTTCTTTGTTTATTGAGGGTCTCTCCTTTTCCATCTGGAGACCCTCTTATGCCCCATCTACTCCCTATCATCCGCATATTAGGGAACATATACTTCTTTACTCTTTGTGACTGGCTGATTTCACTTGACATAATGTTTTCCAGTTGCATCCATTTCCCTGCAAAGAACATGATTTTGTTCTTTATGACTGAGTAAAATTCAATTGTGTACATGTCCCATAGTTTTGTAATCCATTCATCTGTCAATGGACATCTTGGCTGTTTCCATAGTTTGGCAATTGTGAATTGTGCAGCTATAAACATAGGTACACATGCGTTGGTCTGATAGTTTGGTTTCCATTCTTTTGGGTAGATACCCAGAAGTGGTATTGCTGGATCATATGGTAGGATCATTCCCATTTGTCTGAGGATCCTCCATATTGTTTTCCAAAGTGGTTGCACTAGTTTGCAGTCCCACCGACAATGTATTAGTGTTCCCACTTCTCCACATCCTCGCCAGCAGTTGTTGTTGTTCGTGTTTTTTATGATTGCCATTCTGACTGGAGTTAGGTGAAATCTCAAGGTAGTTTTGATTTACATCTCTCTGTTTGCTAATGATGTGGAACATTTCCTCATACATTTATTGGCCATTTGTATTTCTTCTTTTGTGAAGTGTCTATTTAGGTCCTTTGCACATTTTTTGATTGGGTTATTTGTTTTCTTGCCTGTGATTTTCTTGAGTTCTTTGTATATCCTAGATATTAGACCTCTATCTGTAGAGTAACTGGCAAAAATCTTCTCCCATTCTGTAGGCTCTCTGTTGAGGTTCTTGATAGTTTCCTTTGCTACACAGAAGCTCTTCAGTTTAATGCAATGGCCATAGCATTCTTATGGCTCCCTTTCACAAGTCTCCCCCCCCCCCAGCTTCATGTAGCTTTATAGTGGAAGGCTATCTACTGTATAAGAAGACATATTATTTTAAATTAACAGAATTTAAGATACCTAGAGTATGTTTATATGGCAATAATCTTCCCACTATGATTTCTCTACCGAATCCATTTGTCCTAGTGACAATACCAGCTACTTTCTGTTACCTTCAGCAAAAACAAAAAGGCTTTCTGAAGCTTAAAATGATTATCTTCTCCTCAAGAGAAACTTTTCGCTGATTATAGATTATTTTTAGCTCAGATCTTTGTTTACAGTGAATTACTTGCCAAATCTAAATATCAATAATGAATTACTGTGATTTAGAACTATATTTTCATTCATTTATTTCCTGGAGCAGTGTTCATAGGGTCCTTTGAATAGAAGGCCAGAGAGTAATCTATGGTGATATGAATATAGCTTTTGAAAACAGACAAATCTAACAAAATTATATAGTGGAAAACTGAATATCATTTAGAAAACTGCGTAGATAGTTGTAGGTCTTACTATTATGCAGAAAAGTTAATGAAATAGAGTAACTGCAATACAGTTATCACTAGCATGCTTCAGGATTGTTACCTAGTATTGAATAAACCATTAGTCTACTGATTTTCCTGCAGATTTTTTTAACATGAATGTAAGCCCTCCGGCACTTGTTATTCACATAAACTTTAGTGGCTATATAAGGTCAGTAAAGATGAAATGAATGGTGATTCTATAACACTTGAAAGTTTCAAGGCAACTATAATGACACATTCAAAAAGCCTTTTTACTGAACTACATTTCTTATACTGGTCAGTGCCAAAGGTGAGATATGCAATTTGCGTATTTACTGGTAACCTAGGGTATGAAACAATTAAATAGGTCTATTTTCAATTTTCAGACATTGATCTACTTTATTCTTTTATTTTAGCTCTCTAAAAACATAATATTAAGCTCAATCTAGAAATTTAAAAGAAAAAAAACCCACCACCGTACATATTTTTATACCACCATCATGAAATGGCAAATCAAATATCATTGGTGAATTTTGAATGCATAGATGTGGTAGAAAAATAAGATTACTGATGAGTTTAATAGGGATTATTTTTATCCTCCTTGAGCTCACTGGTTCCTCTGTCTCAGTTATTGAAGTTTGAAAATATATCAGTACTTGTAATTCTCATCTTTTTCATATATAATTGCTAACCTTCTGGTCAATCTGTAATAGTCTAAAAGATTTCTTCATTTGGATGTTTATTAGTTTGTTTCAACATGTATAACACTAAATTTGTCTTGTTGTTTTTCCTAATTGTTTCATTTTTCTATTGCTGTTAGTCTCACTATCCTTAGCCTAAAATGTTACTTATCAGAGAATTCTTTCTTTCCTGCAGTTTTCATATATTCCTAGACTCAAAGTGTGGTTAATGGTTCCATTAAAAACCCTTGCTTATCCATAGCTTCTTTGATATCCTGTCCCTTCTTTTAGACCAAAACAAGATTTCTACTTTTCCTTTAAGTTGCTGAAGTCTAATAGTATCAGGATGCCTGGTGAACTCCAAGTAACTACAATGGTAAAGTTTACACTCCAAAAGGAGTGAAACAATACAGAGAGTTTTAAACACTAACATAGACATGTATTTAAGGGAAGGAATGTAGGGATATACTATGCATCAGGAACTAAGTTCAATTTATTTTTTTCTTCTTCAGAGCATGAATTTAAATAGTTCATTTCTCAACTGCTGTTAAGCCTTAAAACTCTGTACATCAGAATGTTACTATATTTGCAAATAGGATCTGTAAAGTAGTGTTAAAGTTAATATGAAAATGTTAGGGTAGACAATAATGCAATCTTGATGGTCTCTTTATAGGAAAGAGATCTTATGCATAAAGGAAGACATCAGGGATAGGGTGTACACCATAAAAATATACAATTGTATTTGGTAATTAAAATAAAATAAACAAAAAACATGAGCTTAAACTAGAAAACTTAAAAACTATAAAACTCATGAAAAAATATTCATGACATTGTATTTTGTAGGTTTTTAGATATGATTACAAAAGTTTTTACATATGACCCCAAATAAAAATAGATATATTGATTGAAATACACTAAAATTAAAAAAGTACTTTACATCAAAGTATAGATAGTCTGAAATGAATGAAAGAGCAACACATAATGGGAGAAAATATTTGTAAACCATGTATCTGGCAAGAGATTAACTTCCAGAATATATAAATAATTTCTACAACTCAGTAACAAAAAAGATACAACTCAACCTCAAAATGGGCAACTAATTTAAATAGACAATTCTCTATGGAAATATTCAAGTGCTCAGTATGCATATGTTAATATTCTCAAGTTCATTAGTCACTAGGGAAATTAATTCAATGCCAAAATTAGATATCATTTCACACCCATTATGACGGCTAGTAACAAGTATTTGGGGGAATGTATCGAAGTCGAAACCTAGTGCACTGCTGATGAGAATGAAAATGCTGTAGCAGCTATGGAAGATCTTATAGTGGTTACTCAAAACTTTTACCATAGAATTACTATATGATTCAGAAATTTCACTTTTAGGTGCATTCCCAAAAGATTTGAAAACAGACACTTGAACGGATATATTCAATTTTCACAGCAGCACTATTTGCAAGAGTTCAAAAGTGGATATAATACAAATGTATTTCAACGGATGTATGAATAATCAATAAATGATATATGAATTATTTTTCTGTTTAATATGCATTGAAATTCTGGCACATATTTACTACATGTACAACTCTTAAAATTTTTGTACTAAGTGAAATAATTCAGACACAAGAAAGCAATTTTTATTGATGCATAATCATACATCATTATTAAGTTCAGAGTGACAGAGACATACATGCTCATATCACTTGGTGAGCTTTCTCTCTGGTTCCCACCTCCCTTCCTCTCCTTCCCCGCGTACAGTGTTGAAATTTGCATTGATAATTTTGCATATGTACTTGTGTCTATTGAAGTATTTCCTTTGTCAGACCTCCCTCCCTCTGCCCACCTCCCTCCCTTCCACCACCACCCCCATTTAGGGTTTCTCCTCCTTTGACTGGCTTCCTTTCTGTATGTCCATTTTCCCCTAGCTTTGACATATGAGGGAAAATATCTGACTCTTCATTTTTTGTGACTAACTGATCTCACTTAGCACAATAATTTGAAAGCAAATATTGTATGACTTCTCTTACATGAAGTAACTCCAGTAGTTGAATTCAGAGACATAAAGTATAATAGTGGACACTAGAAGCCCAGGAAAGGGATTTGGAGTCATTGTTTGTGGGTATGTATATAGCTTTGGTTTTGGAGGATGAAAAAGGTCTAGAGATGGATAGTGATTATAGTTTCACAGCAACAAGAATGTCGTTAATTCCCCTGAATTGTACACCTAAAATGGCTAAAATGGTAAATTATATGTATGTAAATTTCACCACCATAAAATTAATGCAATAGAAAATACTATTATTGTGGAAAAGTCAGAAGGAGATAAGAAAAGTTTTGGTTAATTGAAATGGTTTTAGAATGAAGGATGTGGAAATAGAAAATAGGAAGAAAGCAAAAATGAACAAAAGAGCAGAAATTGTATGGAAATTAGTAGGTTAATTAGTAGAAATTAGTAGAGCTCTCATCAATCAAGTCATATCTAAGAGAGATGTTATTCATTGAGAATGAGAGCAGCAATGGAGTTTGGTGTTCACATACAACATATATTGTTGTGTGGCATAGTTTTTAACAGAATTTGACCAAATAGTTTATATATAGTTTATATTCATATTTTATTAATTTTTATTATTACAAAACAGCAGTATAAAGACATGTGTTTTTTATTACAAAGGAGCAGAATCGTTTCAGATAATTAACTTTAGAAACAGAATATGACTTTAAAAAGGAATTAGTTTAAATTTCAATAATCCATTATTCCAGCAGAGGGACATCTTGAGTTAGAAATTATCACATAAACAGGAGCTCAAAAAGAGAGGGAAGAGTCTATTTTTTCCCATTCAACTTTCAGTATTATACTATACTGACCAAAAATACATTTAATTAAAAGTTTAGGTATGCATAATATGTTCAATAGCCAATAATGTCTAGCTTTATAATGAGAATTAACCATTGGAATTTATCAGCTACACATTTTTAAGATTATTGGCACTTAAATATTAAATATCTTAATTAGATATAACATAGATTATGTCCAAAGTTCAACACCTTTATTGTTTTTGCCTCCTACAATTTTATATAATTTATGCATTTCCCCTGATAAGTAGTCTTAAATTCATAGTATTGAATATTATATTATATATTTAAAGCTGAACACCTTCATTCAACTTTTAAGAGTTTCTTTTGTTTGAATTGACAAAATCTTACTATATCATGCTAGAAGCTTAAAAATAAAGCTTTCTGCATTTTGTGGCACAGGTTGCATTATTTTATTAATTGTTTCATTTTTTCCAAAAAAAGAAGCTTCTTAGTGATTTTTTAAATAGAGATTACATGAATGAATGAAACATAGAAACTAACCTGTTATAGAATTGTGCTTCCAACAGTAGAATATTTTACAAAATATCCAGTTTATAGGAAAAAAATATGAAATCAGATTATTTCTTCTCACAGTTTTGTTCCACATAACATATATAAGATATGCATATCTTATATACCCACATAAGAAAAAATATACATGTTAATTCACATGCTTTTCATATATATATACATATATATGTATCTTATATACCCATATAAGAAATATACATATATATATTCACATGATTTTCACATATATATATGAATTTACATTTTCAGCTTTGATCATTTTCAACCATTCACTCAGTCTTGGTACATTATTTATTTCATTCAGCAAATATGTATTGAGTGGCTATTTATGTTTCAGATACCTATTTTCTAGGTTCTAGAGACACAGCTATTAACCCCCACACACAAAGAAAAAACTTCTTTGCCCTTATGGAGTTTATATATGTACATCTCAAAGGCATCAGAATTGTTATTTCCAGATAATTCTGAAAGTGGGTACAAAGACAAGCAAAATTAGGGAGATTGGCCGGGCGTGGTGGCTCATGTTTGTAATCCCAGCATTCAGGAGGCTGAGACAGGAGGATCCGGGTTCACGGCCAGCCTCAGCTACCTAGTGAGTCCCTCTGCAACTTAGTGAGACTCTGTTTCAAAATAAAGAATAAAAAAATAGGGCTGGGGGTATAGCTCGGAGGTAGAATGCCCCCTGAGTTCAATCCCCAGTACAAAAAAAAATCTCCCAGAACTCAACGAAGAACTTGAATTTCAAAATTGAAATGCTTACTGAGTAACTAGTATGACTAATGACTAATGGCAATAGGTTTATACAAAGAACCATAACTATAAATTTCAGAATACTGAAGAAAAGCGATCTTGAGCACTTTTACAGACCCACAGATTTATAAGTGAATGTTACTTCCCACCTGGAATTCAATATTCAAATAAATTATGAGTTAAGTGAGAAGGTAGAATAAAGGCATTTTGAAACATAGATATCATTAATAATGTTTCTTGTGATTAATCTTTTTTTAAGCTTAAGGACATTGCCTATTTAAACAAGGTTGTAGATGCCAGAAAGAAATAAGCAAAACCAAATACAAAACATTCAATTCAGAAATCAAGGAACCCAACACAAAATAGAGACAAAAGGAAGTCTCAGGATGATGGGGAAAATTCTAAGAGTCATACACTAGGAATTGCTATCAAACTATCCAAATTAGAGCAAATCATATTGATATAGATTGTATCTCTTGCAGAAAAAGAATTAGACCAAGTCTACATATGGTGAAACATATAAAGATAAGACTTTGGTAGTTTTTAATATAAGGATAAAACTATAATAGAATATTAGTTTAGTTTGCAAACCTACAAAATAAGTATTAACATTAGATGGAAAAGTGCAAGAAAACAAATCTAATCATTCTTCCCAAAGTGGCTCACTTGTACAAAGCATTAATAATAATACTATAAACAGTGCATAGGAACCTAACTAAAATAAAAATGGATGAGATATATAGTCAAGAGAGACAGGAATTACTCTTGTTCAAGAGATGGGAAATTTGTAAGTAAATTAATAATAATTTTTTCATGTAAAGTCAATAGATAATGCCTAACATTGAAAATTCAAGTAAATCAAGGAGCAACAGATTATTTTTATTGAGAATTATGAAAATTTAATAAAGGATCAGTTAAAATAGTGGATAACATGGAATTTTGCTCAGCTATAAAGAACAGCAAAATTATGTCACTTGCAAGAAAATTGAAAGAACTAGAAAATATAATGCTAAGTGAGATCAGCCAGGTTCAGAAAGTTGGAAGTTGAATGTTTTCTCTCATATGTGGAAGCTGGAAGAAACAGAAAAGAAAAGGGACTTTATATAATTAAGAATGACCAGTAGAATAGTGAAGGAGAATAAAGAGGGAGGTAGGAAGCAGAAAAGGAAGAACTGATGAAAGAAACAGTTTAAATTATGCTATGCACATGTATGAAGGTATTACTCCCAATCTCACTCTTATGTATGGGAGGGGTGAGACATGAAGAGAAACACACCAAGACCTGAGTGTATGTTGGTTTGTATGACTTTGAACCTCATTATGATATATAATTACAACGCACCAATAAGCTTATTAAAAATTCAATCAAGCCAGGCGTGGTGGCGCATGCTTATAATCTCTGTACTTGGGAGACTGAGACCGGATCCGAGTTCGCCACCAGCCTCAGCTACTTATGAGGCTCTCCGCAACATAGTGAAAGCCTGTTTCAAAATAAAGGATAAAAAATAGGACTGGAGGTGTAGCTCAGAGGTAGAATACCCCTGGATTCAATCCCTAGTACCACAAAAAAAATTCAATCAAGCATGCTGACATGTAGTAGCTTAGTAAGGCCTATGTGATTACCTTGAGTTTTAAAGTGTATTAATGATATTTTCTAATGATATTCACACAATCTATTATAGCATCTAAAGGATTATAGGCTAAACAGGGACAGGGTTTTGTCTATAAGCTGTCTCATCTCAAGAAAAGGAGGATCATTAAGAATGTTTATTCCTCAAAATGTCTAGTGAAGAATTTTATATATATATTTATATCTTTATATATATTGAAGACATATATATAAAGATATGCATATATATATGAAGATATATATTTATATATGAAGATATATATGTGAAAATATATAAATGCATATAAGAATATATATGTATATATGAAGATATATATGTATAGTGAAAATATATAAATGCATATATATATATATACACACACACACATATATATATGAGATTGTTTTGCAAATTAGTTGCAAACTGCTAACAGCATTGTGTTCAATACTGGAAATTCAAAAATGAGATATGATCATGGCCTGTGAAGAACTTAAAGTTCAGTTCATTAGCTCCCTAATTTCTTCATCATTAAGAGAGGACAGGGGAACAGTGATTTAAGAAATATATAAAAATTTCAAAAATGGTGGACTCGAAGTACTCAGTGCATACAGGCTGCTTCCCCAGATCGAATCCAATCAATAGGCATGTGGCTGCATGATGAGGTACAGGGACCATGAAACTTGAGAGAGTTGATAACCAAGTGAAACTCAGATACATTGGTTTTTGGAATAAGAGGATGAATAAAAGAATGAGCCTATACTAGTACTGGGTAAAAAGAGACTGTGTAGTGCAGGAAAAATTCCACTCAAGAAATGTAGACTTCGCCAAGCATGGTGGCACACGCTTCTAATCTCAGTAGTTGGGAGACTGAGATAGAAAGATGACAAGTTAAAGGCCAACCAAAGAAACTAAGTGAGACCCTCATCAATTAAGCAAGGTCCTGTTTCAAAACTAAAGATAAAAGGAATGAGGGTAGAGCTCAGAGGTAGAATGCTCCTGGGTTCCATCTCCAGTACTGCACAAAGAAAAAATTCAGACTCTGCTGTTAGATAGAAAAGTTGGAGCCAGGCGTGGTGGCACACGCTTGTAATCCCAGTACTTGGGAGGCTGATACCGGAGGTTACGGGTTAGTGGCCAACCTCAGCTACTTAGTGAGGCCCTCTGCAACTTAGTGAGACCCTGTTTCAAACTAAAGAATAAAAAATAGGGCTGGGGGCATAGCTTGGAGGTAAAATGCCCCTGGGTTCAATCCCCAGTACCACAAAGGAAAAAAAAAGAGAGAAAATCTGAGCAGAAAGCAGATGTGGATCTTGCGTAGGGAGTCTGCAGAAGAAAAGAGGTGCGCTTTCCTGTAGATTTAGATAGTGCCGAGGTGGGGAGCCATCTTAAGAGGGGCTTCATTGTCTAGGTATACTGGGTAAGAAGATGAGAAACTCTAACATTGTTTAAATCTGTGAAACTAAACAGCTACTTCCATTTTTCTGAGTTAGCAGGTGCCTAGCCCTTGTCGGTCTGGGTCCAGGGGCAAGACACTCGTACAGACTTACTGAAAACTCTGGGCAGCAGGAAGCATTACCTGCAGGTCTGATCTGTGGGTCTACTGAGTGGGGGGATGAGTAGGGAGCAAGACCAGCTGTGGATGGATTTGAGAGGGGACTAAGACAAGGGGTGCCAGAGCTGGGTCTAGCGGAAGGCTTAGAGCCCACGACTGTCCATCCCAAAACAGATCCCAGTGACACTGATGCTTTCATGTCCAGAGACACACCACTGAAGGACTGAAGGACGCATTTGAAGGACGCACCACTGCTAATGCAGTTTCTCTGCATATACATATATATATTTTTTTTTTCTTTTCTTTTTCTTTTTCTTTTTCAGTGAATGCCAATCTAGAAACTCGGTCTGAGTCTAAGGAAAAAAATCTGTGGCACAGACATATTGAACACTCCGCCAGGCAGGGGTTTTCTTTTGCTAGTCTACAGACCTGTGGAATGGAGAAAGGCAGAGAGGACTTCCTTTTGATATTGGCTGTTTGAAGGCTCTTGAATTCACAGCCGAGATTCCAGGGTTATGTTGTCTGTTTCAGAGCTGGGCAGATTGAGGACCATGTGGATAGCTTCCAGGGCAGGAACTCCCCACAGCTTTTTTAAAAAAGGATGCTGATCTAGATGTGGGAAAAATATATAGGGCACCCCACATAAGCTAGTTGATTCAATCTCTGCCTACATGCCCAGAAACATTCAGAAGACAGGCAGACAGGCTTTACCTTTTGCCACATCTCCAGTGCCTGGTGGATTCCAAATCTGGAATTCTCTGAAAGAAGACACTGCAATAAGCCGGGCGTGGTGGTGCACGCTTGTAATCCCAGCATTTGGGAGGCTGAGACTGGAGGATCCAGGTTCGCCGCCAGCCTCAGCGGCTTAGTGAGCCCCTCTGCCATTTGGTGAGACCTGTTTCAAAATAAAGGATAAAAAATAGGGCTGGGACTGTAGCTCGGAGGTAGAATGCCCCCAGGTTCCATCCCCAGTACTGAAAAAAAAAAAAAAAAAAGACACTGAAGCTTACATACTATGGCAAGGAGAAATTTTTAGTTTTGTAAATGTTAATTTGGGATGTATGTCACTGTTATTATCTTCTGTGTTGATTTATTTTGACACCCTACATTATTTGTCATTACATTTGGGAGTGGGGGTGCTGGGGGTTGAAATCATGGGCAATCTACCTTTTAGCTATCCCTGCAGCCCTTTTTAATTTTTTTATTCTGAAACAGGATCTCACTATGGTACTATATGCTAGTCTCAAGCCTGTGATCCTCCTGTTTTAGCCTCTGTACCTGGCTTGTTATTGCTTACTTTTATACAGATTATGTGTTTTTAAATTTGTTAACTTAATATATTTTATCGTTTTTCTTCTAATGAATAAATTCATTCAGTAATGTTTTCAGGTACTAGAGAGGAAGGACAAAATGGCTCTGAAATTAGGCAAATTATTATTCCCAAAAGCATGCACACGTTTCATGGAATTTAATTTTGAAAAAGTAAATAAAATATATAAAAGCACATACTAGATATTCAATTATTTTATATTCCATATGAACACGATGATATATTAAATATCATTATTCATATAATAAAGCATTATGCTTGTTTTAAAATATTTATAACTTTTCTTATTCACTAGACAATACAAGAAAACTTCTAGGGTTTACAATTGGAAAATTCCTACAGATTAATCAGTTTTCCTTAGTTATATGCTAAGGACATCCATTTTAGTAAGAATAATTTTTTTCCAGCTCACAATTTTGTAATCTGTCAAAAATAAGCACGAAAACTTTGAAATAATGTAATATTTATCAAATAATTATATGAAGTATTAGGAATTTTCATAATTAAAAAATGAATCTGTTGTATCTTACACCTCTTTTTTTAAAAGGCAATAGGAGACCTTTGATGACATTGCAACTTGTTTTAAAAAAATGGAAAGCAGAGAGCTCAGGAAACAATGTCTGGTGTCAGAATTGTTTAGTGTCAATCCTGTGGGAAGTACAACAGGAAAACATTTTTCAGGAGTTTCCTCTCAAGGATAAAAGTTCTTTTTTTAAGGTACAATGCGAAAGTTTGTCAGCAACAGTTAGGGTGTAAAAGAGAAGCAGATTAGAGAGTTATATAAAGTAACCTGTCACTGGAATATTAGAAAAAGTTTACTGATAACAATAATCACTCTAAAACTGACCTTACTACAATCCATTTGTCTACAATATAATTATTAAATATCTAGCTGTAGATTACCCAGGTTTAAGGCACAAAGAAAATACTTTAACTTCATTGGTCTTTCTTCACTACTATGTGTATATTTTAATTTCCAATATTCTTTCTTTACAATACTTTTGTTGGGGCATTGTAATTATACAATATAGATAGATTCAAAGTGGTACAAACATGCACGCACACAACAGTGGGTGTGTTTCCCTTTCATCTCACTTCCTTCTCCCCTTCCCATACAAGTTAGTGAGAATCATAGTGATACCTTCATATATGGCTGAGTGAGATCCCATTCTGTGTATATACCACATTTTCATTATCCATTCGTCTGTTGGTGAATAAAGCAATGGTGATTGTTATATGTACATGATAAATCTAGTACAAACAGAGTTAATAATAATAATGACAATCTAAATAAGAAAGATTTTTATACTCAAACTTCTCTTTGTAAGGCGTGTGTGTGTGTGTGTGTGTGTGTGTGTGTGTGTGTGTGTGTGAGATTTGAGTAGTCATCACATGTCTTAGTCAATATTTTCACTGATATAATCCAAAAAGACTGAACACATAATTTAAAGGAAGGGAGATTGATTTGCTCAGTTTTAGGAGCAGATGTCTGCAGATGACGGGCACGGCGGCAGGAAGCCGGGAGGGAGAGCACACCAAGCTCTGCTTTCATATGATAGAGATTGGAAGCAAAGAGTAAGCAGGGGGAAGAAGAAGGATAGCTAATCCACAAAGCCACACCTCCGGGGACCCCTCTTTAGCACCCAAGTCCTGCTTCCAACTTTGCTACCTTGTTTCTGTGAGAGGGATGGGGGTATTCTAAATCCAAACCATTACATCATACATGCATATATTAGTATAATCATTTGGAGAGTTAATGAAGCTATTACATTACTTTTCATATTTTAAAATTAGCATCAAAATATTTTTTGGATATCAAGTAAAGTTCATTATGGATTTATTCTCATCTCAAGCAACCTAATCATATATTCTCAATGGATGAGTTCATACTCCCATGCATGCTAAATTAATTATTTGCCTAATATATAGTGAATAACAACTGATAGAAACATATGATTAAATATACTTTCTTTATATCAGAGCAATGCAGTTGAAATAAGGTATCAAACATTCACCCAAAGTGTGTATAAGAAAAACACTACATGGTGTGTGTGTGTGTGTGTGTGTGTGTGTAGTACTAGGGATTGAACTCAGGGACATTCACCCTCTGAGCTACACCCCCAGAACTTTTTATCTTTTATTTTGAAAGAGGGTCTCCCTATGTTATTAAGGCTGGCCTCAAACCTGCGATGCTCCTGTCTCAGCTTCCTAACCAAGCACCAGGATAACAGGCATGTGCCACCATTCTTGCCACTACTTCTGTTTTTGAGTTCAGAGCTTTTCAGATTAAAATTTATCTAGGATTTCTAAGCTGTTACCACAAAGCTTATAAAATATACAGCAAAATGCGTGTCTTTACGTGAGTAATCACAACCTTCAATATAATATTATTAGTGCATTGTAATTACACATTATAATGATGATCGGAGTTATACAAACATACCTGCACACAGCACTTGGTGTGTTTCCTTCCACCCTACCCTGATCCCTCCCTACTCATTCATCTTATTGAAATTGATAGTGATACCTTCATATATTCACATAGCATTATTTGAACTGTTTACTTCATCAAGCCTCTTTTCCCCCTCCCCGCATTTCTCCCCCAAATTCCCTACCACTGTTCTCTTTCCTCATTTATCTGAAGTCCATATTATTTCCCAATTTCTCTCTAGTTTCCACATATGAGAGAAAAACACAACCTTCACTTTCTGAGACTGACTGATTTCACTTAGCATGCTAGTCTCTAGTTCCATCTATTTTCCTGCAAATGACATAATCTTGGTTTTCTTTATGGATGAGTAAAATTTTATTTTACCCACATTTTTTATTCATTTGTTGATGGACACTTAGATTGGTTTCATAATTTGACTATTGCTAATTGTGCTGCTATAAACATGGATATACATGTATTGCTAGAGTGTTCTGATTTTATTTCTTTTGGAAAGATTCCAAGCAATAGTACAGCTCGGTCATATGATGATTCCACTTCTAATCTCTTGAGGAACTTCTATACTTTTCTACATAGTGGTTGCACTAATTTACAATCCCATTAACATTGTATATGACTTCCTATTTACTCACGTACTAACCAACATGTTATTTTTTGTATCTTTAATGACTACTATTTTAACTGGAGTTCTATGGAATCTTAATATAGTTTTGATTTGCATTTTCTTGGTTGCTAATGATGTTGAACTTTTTAATATATTTATCAGGAATTGTATTTCTTCTTTTGAGAAATGTTTATTCAGTTCAATCATCTATTTTTCCATTCCTTTTTATTGGTGAATAATAATTATACATGTTGGGTTTCATTGTGGTATATATGTGTATATTTATTAGTTTTTTTAAAAATGTAATATACTTTTATTAGTGCATTATAATTATCCACCATAGTGAGGTTCAATATGAGAAAAACATACATGCACACAGCACTTGATGTGATTTTCTCTGGATCTGATCTCACTCTCCAGCACCCCATATATGTTAATGAGATTGGAATGATACCTTTGCTTATGGATATAACATTATTTTTACTATTTCCTTCATTGAGCCTCCTTTTCCCCTTTCTATCTCCCCTTCTACTATTCTACTGGTCTCTCTCCTCATTTATTTAAAGTCTATTTTGTTTCCAACTGCCCACTTTTTATTGAGTTGTATTTTTAGTGTTAAGTTTAATTCTTTGTGTATTCTAGGCATTAGTCCTCTATCAGAGGAGTAGCTGGCAAAGATTTTCTCCCAATCTATAAGTTCCTTTTTCAGACTCTTGGTTGTTTCTTTTGGTGCATTAAAGCTTTTTAATTTGATGTCATCCCATTTGTTGATTCTAAGTTTTATTTCCTGTCTTTTTTAGACTTCAAAAACAAATCCTCTCACTTACAGTCAGTCAATTTTTGACAAAGAAACAAAAGCATGTGCTAGAGAAAAGATAGCCTTTTCAACAATCTGTTAGATAACTGAACATATACATGTAGAAGAATGGCATTAGACCCCAGTCTCTCACCCAGCACAAGAGTCAATTTAAGATTGATCAAAGGCCTAAAAATTAGAACAACAAAATTTGATAGTTTGATAGATATAGATAAAAGTATAAGCTCCAGGAAAGACAAATTGTGGTAGTGAAGAAGAAGCAGTTTCACTGCTACCTCATAGTAAATTAAACACTTTTCCTGTGGCCTTTAGAAGAGGAATTTAGGTTTATAATTATAATTCACTAATCTTCAATTAATAAATTAATTTTGTGGTAAAGACTAGTGTTATTATTCATTGACTCAATAGAAAAAAAGAGATGCTTAATTAGAAAGTAGAGATTTTTCTTTTTAAGAGGAAAGTACTGTAACTGTGGACTTCTAATTGTAGTCAAATGGACAATTCATGCTTGGTCTAATACAGACTTTCTTGCTAAACAAGTAATACCCATATTCCCATATAATTGGAATGTTTCTTTCCTTCTAAATATACATATAAAATTATTAAGAATATCTACACAGTTACCTCAGCAGAGCATATATTATTTCTAATTCTTACAACAATCCATCAAGATATGTCTTACAATTTGCATTTCATAATTAAAGAAACAGATTTTGAAGAGTTAAGGGACTTGTTTAAGAACTGGTAAATAGCCGGGCGTGGTGACGCACGCTTGTAATCCCAGTACTTGGGAGGCTGAGACCGGAGGATCCGGGTTCGTGGCCAGCCTCAGCTACCTAGTGAGGCACTCCGCAACTTAGTGAGACTCGATTTCAAAATAAAGAATAAAAAAATAGGGCTGGGGGTATAGCTTGGAGGTAGAATGCCCCTGAGTTCAATCCTCAGTACCGCAAAAAAAAAAAAAAAAAGAACTGGGAAATATCTTGAGTATAATGTTGGAGCTATATCTGTATTTGTAAGGCTCAAAGCCCTTGACCATCCCGTTATACTTGTGTTCCCCAAGAAACATTGACCATGTATATATGATCATCAAAACATTCACCATCTCTACAGACAATGCACACTATGTATTTATATAATATAATATTTTAAAATATTTGAGATGAAAGGAAAATAAATAAATATGGTTGGAGAAAAGTCTCAAAGAAAACATGAGGGATAGGACAAGCAGGAGTTTAAGCAGGAAAGAATATTTTTTAGTGATCAAACCCCCAAAACTTAGGTATGGAAAATGAAGGTTTGTTGAGTTCCTTAGCCTTATCATAAATGAAAGGTAGCTGTTGAAAGTAAAAATGTAATGGTGAGTTTGGGGGCCTGAAAAGTAAAACATGTTTTAACAGCTGCTTTGGGGAATGTGGTAGGGAATCAACACTGATAAATAAAAGGATTGCCAAGCAACAGCAACGGTTCAGTTGAGGTTAGACAATATGAAATTGCAGCAGATCCAAATAGCATAGTTTCACCGATCCCTGTAGTAATGCTTCACAGTTCACAACTGGGAGCCAAGAAAACAGAGTGGGAATTCATTTAGAGTTGGGAAATAGCATGTCACAGACAATATAAGTTCAGCAGGATTCTAGCAAGAGAATCACTGAAATAATTGGCTGTGTTCATTTGAAATCAGATGATAGAAATTCAATTGCGAAAACTGTGAGAGAACTAAATATTTAATCAAAATGTGAGCCAAATAAATCTTAGTTGGATTGGGAAAATGTAAAAACATGTTTTGGTGCAAAGAGGAAATTTCAGAACTTGAGATCTTGTAGAAAAGTGTTTCTTTGCTTTTATACTAAAGATTGAGCTCAGGGGCTTTCTACCTCTAGACATACCCCCAGCCCTTTTTATTTATTTTTTATTTTATTTTATTTTTGGCGGTACTAGGGATTGAACTCAGGGGCATTCTACCTCTGAGCTATACCCCCAGCCCTATTTTTTATTTTTTATTTGGAAACAGGGTCTCACTAAATTGCGGAGGGCCTCACTAGGTAGCTGATGCTGGCTGAGAACCCGGATCCTCTGGTCTCAGCCTCCCAAATGCCGGCATTACAAGTGTGTGCCACCACACCTGGCTCATTTTGCCTATAACTTTGAGCATCAGAAAAAAAATAAAAATTGCAACACTAGCTGGGCATGGTTTACAGGTTAATGGCCAACTTCAGGAACTTAGTGAGACTCTCATAAACCCAGCAAGACCCTGTTTCAAAAAGAAAATTAAAAAATAGGGCTGGGGGTATAGCTTGGAGGTCGGAGGCCCTGGGCTTAATACCTAGTACAACAAAAACAAAAGAGTTCGATTTTATTTTTCTTGAAAAGTTGTTGCCGGGCTTGGTGGCTCATGCTTGTAATCCCAGCATTTGGGAGGCTGAGACTGGAGAATCCAGGTTCTCAGCCAGCCTCAGCTACCTAGTGAGGCTCTCTGCAACTTAGTGAGACCCTGTTTCAAAATAATAATATAAATATGCAAAAATATATAGAGACGTACCAGTAATTTGCCAAAAAAGAAAACAATATTGCATACTGTCTAATAATTATAAATTATAGAATTCACAAAACTTTACAGCAAATAACTACCAAACTGTAGCCATATAGTTAGGGTTGCTTTTTTACTGATTAGCTGCATGAACAAGCAAGTATCCAAATGAGCACACTGCAAATTAAAAAAAAAGAATAAAAAATAGGACTGGGGGTGTATCCCAGGAGTAGAATGTCCCTGGGTTCAACTCCCAAGACCTTAAAAAAAAAAAGAATGTAAATCAGTTGACTTGAAGAAGTACTGTAAAGGAATGTAATATAGTCTTTATTTTAATGGTAGACAAATAAAGGAGTTATTTATTTTCTCTCATGACAGGCTAGGAAAAAAGTGTATACTTATGAGAAGTTTAGGGTGGAGATAAGGAATAATACTCCGACTATGTCTGTTGATACTACTGTGCTTGCCAAATATCCAACACTGACCCTAACATTGGGAAATAAAATTATAATTTTATGAAGTTCAATAATGAACTATGTTTCTGAGTAAGTCTTTGCTTCATGCCCTACTTTATATTAAAGTTAGAAACAAACAAGTCATATCAGGAAACAGTACTGTATGCCAGAGGGTAGGAGTGACATACAAACCACCTGAATTCTCACTCCTCCAGTGTCTACTTTCCCTGTCCTCCAGGTTCGGAATGTAGTGTTTATAGCTGAGCTACAAAATAAATATTTTAAATTTATTGATCCCAAATATACCACACTGGCAATGTTTTAGTATAGAATTGGGCAAGGGGGTAAGAGAAATACATCATGTAGTAAACTTCTTCAGCAGTGAGATTCTTAAATTGAGTACTATAAAGAGAAACACAAATATAGAGTTTGTTGTTGGTTTGTGTGTGTGTGTGTGTGTGTGTGTGTGTGTGTGTGTGTGTGTGGTACTGGGGATTGAACCCAGGGGCATTTTACCTCAAAAATACATCCCCAGCTCTATTTTATTTTTATTTTGAAACAGGAACTCTCTAGGTTGGTGAGAATCTCACTACTTGCTGAGGCTGTCCTCGAACCTGCAATTTTCCTGTCTCAGCCTTTCAAGTCTGGCTGGGAAATTTTTACCTTATCAATCATTTTCTTTTTGTTTAAAAGTTGGGTTTTAAGCCTGATGTGGTGCACATGCGTGTAATCCCAGTACTTGGGAGGCTGACACAAGAGGATTGCAGGTTCATGACCAACTTCAGCAACTTAGTGAGACTCTCATAAACCCAGCAAGACCCTGTTTCAAACAGAAAATTAAAAAATAGGGCTGGGGGTATATCTTGGAGGTAGGAGGTCCTGAGCTTAATACCCAGTATCACAAAAACAAAAGAGTTGGATTTTATTTTTCTTGAAAAGTTGTTGCTGGACTTAGTGGCTCATGCTTGTAATCCCAGCATTTGGGAGGCTGAGACCGAAGGATCATCGGGGTTCGAAGCCAGCCTCTGCTACCTAGTGAGGTACTCCGCAACTTAGTGACACTCTGTTTCAAAATAAAAAATAAAAAATAGGAAGCCGGGCATGGTGGGCACCCTTGTAATCCCAGCATTTGGGAGGCTGAGACAGGAGGATCACAAGTTCTCGGCCAGCCTCAGCTGCCTAGTGAGGCATTCCGAAACTTAGTGAGACCCTGATTCAAACTAAAGAATAAAAAATAGGGCTGCGGGTGTAGATCAGAGGTAGAATGCCTCTGAGTTCCATCCCCAGTACCGCAAAAAATTAATTAATTAATTAATTAATTAATTAATTAATTAATTAAAAATAGGGTTGGGGGTATAGCTCGGAGGTAGAATGCCCCTGAGTTCAGTCCCCAGTACTGCAAAAAAAAAAAAAGGAAAGTTGTTGACTTTTTATATAATTGCAAATGTGTATATAGAAATCTAACAGTATGTTTTTTAGAGAGTATTAAAAAAACCTTATATCAACATTTCTTCAAGATTTGAAGACTGCCAATAGAGAGAGTCCAAATTTGATTATTTTTCCACATGTTTACCCTAGGATTTATCTGCTTAATTGCTTTTTTAAATTATTTTTTGCAGATCCAATTCTGAGTCAAAACTAGACATTTAGTTATAGAGTTCATATAAAACCTAAATTCTGGCACTTTATTTATTCTCTCCTGTAAATCTGGAGCTCATAAAGGAAATAGGGCAATTTTAAAAAGTGAAATAATCAGCAGTTTCTGATGCCATCCTGACCATAATTCCCTGGTGAGAGGTCATTGGAAACACTAAGAATTGGATAACTTATTTAGAAAGCCAGAGGAAAAATAATTTCAAACCTATGAATGACATTTTAGATGAAGATTTACTACCATAGGATATATGTTGGGGAACTAGCCTTTGACTGCCTGTTCCCTGAAATAACAAAGCTTTTTACAAAAGAACAATGGGACTACAGAGAATTGTTGACAGTGGAAACAAAACAGTATCATGAGATTTTCCAGTCTATGGTGTAATGTTATCTGATGATAGAATTTTCTCACCATTCTTTCATTGAACACATCTGTGAGAGAAGGCTCAAAATAGTGAATGTATATGCTGAAATGATGAAGGTGAGTTTTATTTTGGTATAGAACACTTATGAGATATCATTTTTTACATACTTCTTAGATAATTTTCCACATAAGTTCATAAAGACAATGGATGAATAATTATTTTAACTTATTTATTCAACTACACATATTGAGTGTCTACTATATACAAGATACTATGTTACATCCATGTAAACAGTAATGAATAAATGACATACCATGTGTCTTCAAAGAGTTTATAGTTTAGTCTAATTTATATGAATTATGGATCCAGTAGACCATATACGGTGACAATTAATGAGTTTCCTTAGCTTCTACAAGTGTGCAGGATAGGCACACTTTTAATCCCAGTACTTGAGAGATTGAGGCAGGAGGATTGAAGGTTTGAGGACAGCATGTGGTAACCTAGCAATGCCCTGTTTCAAAAATTAAAACACAAAAAATAAAACAGGGCTGGGAGTGCATCTCAGAGGTAGAATCTCCCTGGGTTCAATCCCTGGGATTACAAAAATATATTGGCTTTCAAATAAATGAATAAAATAAGACATTTCTTCTTGTTTTCTTCTTCTTCTTCTTCTTCTTCTTCTTCTTCTTCTTCTTCTTCCTCCTCCTCCTCCTCCTCCTCCTCCTCCTCTTCCTTCTTCTTCTTTTTCCTTTATGTGGTACTGGAGTTTGAGCTTGGGCCATTCTACCTCTAAGCTACATCCCCAGCCCTATTTTTATTTTTATTTTGAAACAGGGTCTTGATAGGATGATGAGAACCTCACTACTTGCTGAAACTGTCCTTGAACCTGTTATCCTTCTCTCTCAGCTTCCCAAGTACTGGAATGGCAGACGTGTGCCACCATGACCAGCTCTAAGATATTTCAAAAACACTTGTGACTTTATAGAATTTCTTCATTTGGCTCACCACATAAGTCTTAAAGAATGTGTGGAGCCGGGCATCATGGTACACGCTTGTAATCCCAGCATTTGGGAGGCTGAGACTGGAGGATTCGGGTTCACGGCCAGCCTCAACTACCTAGTGAGGCACTCCACAACTTAGTGAGACCCTGTTTCAAAATAAAGAATAAAAAATAGGGCCGGGGGTATAGTTCAGAGGTAGAATGCCCCTGAGTTACATCCCCAGTACTACAAAAAAAAAAGAAAATACACACACACACAAAAATAACTTTGCTGTCTGGTTTTGTTATCAGAGTACAGTGACATAATTAAAAGAGTCAGAATTGTTTCTTCTATATTACAAAAGAGATTATATAAAGTTGACATTCTTTATTCTGTAAATATTTGGTATAACATATCAGTGAAACCATTTAGTCCTAGTGATTCCTCTTTTGGAAATATTTTCAATTATAAATAAAATTTATGAGTTGTTATAAATCCATAAATGTTGTCTAATCTTTTCTTAGTTAGATGTTATCAGTTTGTGGTTAATCAGCTCAGGATGCGAGAGCAAATTTCCATAGATCGTGACCTAAACAATAGATGTTTATTTTTTCAGAGTTTGGATGGTTGAAAATGCAAAATCAGGTGGCATTATGTCAGGTTTTGTTGAGGGCTCTCTTTCTGGATCACAAACATCCACTTTCTATGTCCTCAAGAAGAATGAGAGTGTAAGAGATGGAGAGAGAGAGGGGGAGAAAATTTTTCTTACAAAGGCACTGATGCTTTTATGAGGGCTTTATTGTTATGATCTTTTCTGAAAAGTCCTGCATGCTATAACTTTTTAGTGTTAAATAAAACTTGTGGCATTGTGGAGAGACAGAAATTGTATGTGACACCGATGTAGGATAGAAGAAATAAGTAGGTAGAAAGGAGACAAATGGGAAGGAAAATTAAAAATATCACTTTAATATAAAAAACCCAGGACTGAAGCACTTCAGCCTCTACTCCACAAACCGGTTCTCTTTCCCAGAATCGACTCTCTCAAATTCCGGGAAAATCTATATAATTGCTCTGTGCATTGAAAATGATAATTTAGGATAGTTTCCAGTTTATCTGTCAATCAGCTAATGAGGACTCCAATCAACCTAAGGACCCTAAGGTTGACCAGACCACCAGGAAGCACCTCAGGACTACTGGACTGAGATCATCCACCCTGGAGCTGACTGGACTACTCGACCACCATAAACCGCCTAGGGGACTACTGGACTGAGATCATCCTCACTCACCTCCTCTAGCCCACCCCTCACGAAAGTCCCCTATAAGAAGACAGCCCTCAACTCCCAAAAATGCCCTTCCTCATCTTGAGACGGCCCGCATTCTCTCTTGAATGTGTATTTCTTCCTTTTTTCTCTCTTCCCCAAATAAACCTCTGTCCATGTCTCTGACTGCCGTGTGTTGAAATTCTTTTCCGTCACGTTAGCCAACGGCCCTGCAGATTCTGAGTTCCTGAGCTGAGGACTCACCCCAACAACAGGACATACTGTTCTTAGGATCTTATAGCCCGTTGCTCAAAACACATAGAAAAAAATCATTTGTATATATGAAGCAGTCATCAAGAAAAGGACAGGCTGGCAGGGCTCACCTCTATAGATGGTGGCTTAGTTACAGAATCTTTTCCCAGCCACAAATAGTGACACTGACATCTGCAATCACAGACTAAACTAAACTAGTGTGTTCTCCAAGCAGAGCCAGACCCAGTGGAGCAAAGGCCACACACATGACCCAGCCCTTCCCCTACCCAATGCCTGTGGGAGTGCGCACACTGCTGTCCAGGCATGCGTGAGATTTGTGGCTTAAGCCTGGTGCCAGTGCTCTTGAGGTCCCAAACCTTACTGCCTACACATTCCCATAAAAGTCACTTCCTGGGCAAATCAGTGTGGAGTGGAGCCGCACCCCCATCCCACTCCAACCAAACCAGTCTCTAGAGAAGGAGCTTGAGCCCTGCAGCAGAGCCCTTGGGCTACCTTGGCAGTGCAAGCTTGACCCCACTTCCCTAGGCCACTTCCCTAACCCTTCCCTCGCCCACGCAATTGTTCCGGCAGAGATGGGCCTGCCCAGTGCCTGAACCCCTAGAGGTCCTTCCCTTTCATACAGATCAGGAGCCTGCTGAAATGGTTTGAGCTAGCCCAAATCAGGTGCAGTGCAGAGCCCCGCCCCCGAGTCCCAGAAGAAGCAGATTTGGCTGGAACACAGTGTCATCTGGGCTGAAAGGAAAATTGGAGGGCTATTCTCTAGGTAGCTATGTGCCCCTGGCACCCATGTTCTATAGACACAGAGCAGCAGAAGGAGCCCAAGCTATGGGGATGCTAATTTAGGTTGTGAAGAGACTGAGGAGCACTGCATCAACAAGACTCACCCCTCCACAGATCTCCTAGTGCTCTGGATAGTGTCTCCAGATTCTATTTCTAGCACACCTCTCCTGGTCATAACAGAGGAGTAGTAGAGCATAATGTCCTCAAGGTTCATCCATGTCTTAGCATATTACGGAATTTCTTTTTTTAATATTGAATAATATTCCTTTGCGTGCACTTACCATATTTTATTTATTGATGAACATTTATTTTGCTTTCATACTTTGCCTATTGCAAATAATGCTGTGATGATATCATTGTTCAAATAATTCTTTGAGATTCTGTTCTCAATCATAATTATAATTATTAGACTACTCTACCTCTGGACGTTGCCCCCACCCCTATTGTACATTTTAGTTTGGTACAGGATCTCACTAAGTTTGGAAGGATTCCATCACTTTGAATTTTATAGAATAACTTGTGAAGTATTTGGTTTAGGTCTTCTGTAAACCTTTTGTAGAATTCTGCTAGGAATCCCTCTGGACCTGGACTTTTCTTTGATGGAAGCCTTTTTATTGCAGTTTCTATCTCTTGGATTACTTTTGGCCATTTAAGGTTTTCTATATCCTTTTTGTTCAACTTAAATTGAACAAAAGCCAAGTATTGGGAAACTCAAAATCTGTCAAATTTTTTTTCTGTCTTCCAATTTATTGGATTATAATTTTTATGTGGGTGTGTTGTACTGGGAATTGAACTCAGAGGCATTCTACCTCTGAGTTATACCTCCAGACCGATTTTATTTATTATTTGGAAATAAGGTCTCACTAGGTTGCTGAGAGTCTCACCACTTGCTGAGGCTGTCCTTAAACCTGTGATCCTCCTGTCTCATCCTCCCAAGTACTAGGATTACAAGCATGTGTCACTATACCCTGCTGGATTATATTTTTTAAATAATTTCTAATGATACTCCAATTTCCCTACTGTCGATAATGATGTCTACTTTTTCTTTTCTGATTTTAATAATTTGGCTTGATTCTCTTTCTTTTGGTAAGGTTTGCTAAGGGTTTATCAATCATGTTAATATTTTCAAAGAACCAGCTTTTTTTGTTGTTGTTGATTTTCTTTGTTGTCTTTCTTGTGTTCTATTTCATTGATTTCTGCTCTGATTTTAATTATTTTCTTCCTTCTACTGACTTTGTAATTAGTCTCTTCCTGTTTTTTGAGGTTCTTGAGGTGTGTCATTAGTTTGTTTTTTTGATGACTCTCTCTCTCTCTCTAATGTGGGCATCCAGTGCTATAATTTTTTTTCTTAAAATCACCTTCAAAGTGTCTCATAGATTTTGATATGTTGTGTGTCTATTTTTATTTAATTCTAGGACTTTATTGATTCATTCTCTTATTTCTTCTATGATCCAATAATTATTCAAAAGTTTATCATTCAGGCTCCATGAATTTATATAATTTCTTTTGGTCTTTCTGTTGTTGATTTCTGCTTTCATGCTATTATGATCAGAAAAGATGCAGGGAATTACATTACATATTTTGAACTTCCTGGTACTTGCTTTGTGTCCCAGAAAGTGGTCTGTTTTGGGGAAGATTCCATGAGTCTCCTGAGAAGAATGTGAATTCACCTGTTGTGGTTGGTCTATTCTGTATATGCCTTGTAGATCCACTTAATTTATGGTGTTCTTTAGCTCTGAAGCATCTTTACTCATCTTTTGCCTGGAAGATTAATCTACTGATGTGAGCAGTGTGCTACTTTGAATATGGGCATTGCTACTCCTGCTTATGTTTGGTATCCATTTACATGGTATATTGTTTCCATCCTTTCACCTTTATCCTGTGAATATGTTTGCCCTTAAGATGAGTTTGCACATTAGTCATTTTATGTGACAGATAATCCTCAAAGCATTCCTAAATATCTCATTTCCTAGTACAACCAATCATTCCTAAGTCTTAAATATTAGTTTCTTGAAGCCGGGCGTGGTGGCACATGCTTGTAATACCAACATTTGGGAGGCTGAGACTAGAGGATCTGGGTTCACGGCCAGCCTCAGCTACCTAGTGAGGCCCTCTGCAACTTAGTGAGACCCTGTTTCAAAATAAAGAATAAAAAATAGGACTGGGGGTGTAGCTCAGAGGTAGAATGCCCCTGGGTTCAATCCCCAGTACCACAAAAAAAATATTCATTTCTTGAGTCTATATTTAATATGTAAATCATATTTTATTTTATATATATAAATATATATATATACATGTTGGTAGAATCTTAGAGATTCATTAAATGGTAAAGTAGGAATTTGAAATAGCTGTTACTAAAGTATGATTTACAAGAAATTGACTCTCTCACACATGAAAAATATTGAGTCTCTGACAAATGTAAAATATTTTATTTAATTTAATGAAAACCAGTAAGAAGTTAAATACATTACAGAATATTTGAAAAGCTAGAAATTTGTAAACTTTCTTTTGTGTGTGGTACTGGGGATTGAACCCAGGGGCATTCTACCTCCGAGCTATACCCCCAGCCCTATTTTTTTTTTTATTCTTTTATTTTGAAACCGAGTCTCACTAAGTTGCGGAGTACCTCACTATGTAAACTATTATTTATAGAAGATAAAATTTATATTTTATAAAAAAGAGGGTTGATTTTCAACAGGTCTTAAAATGAAATCCTTTCCAACAGATAGAATTTACTTATATCTCTACAGAACAGAAATCTATGTTAACACATAAGTTTACTAAGTCTGTGAAATTTAATAAATTGTCAACAGAGTTGAACTAAGTACACTGACCTACAAAATTTTAGTTGGCTTTTACCTCTGTATGACATCAAAAGGCCATTTTGCCTTTTTTTTCTTACTTTTTGAAGTTGTTGATAGTATTGAAATAATAGACAATAAAAAAACTTCTCATTTTAGTTCTAATTATAAAAACACATTATTCTTTAGTTTCAGAAAAATATTTGATGGGCTCATAACTCAGAATTATTGTTTTAGTTCTATTATTGTGTTTAATTTAAAAAGGGCTTTATCTAATAATTTGAGAAGGAAGTGCAAAAGGTTGCTATTGGTTACACTGTTGGTAAATGCCCATGACACTACTTTAGTTGTATAGCAGATGTATATCTTACTTACAGCTAAATGGAAACATGTCCATAGAATACAAACATCAAAAATGAAAGACCACGGACTATGCTACCCATGACACACAAAATTAAAACAATAATATCATTTTAAGAAAACCAATATCTATTGAATGTATAATATATGCTATTCAGTATTAAAGATGTTATTCAATTCTGAAATCTTAAAAATAAATCTCTAAGATAGAAATTATTATCTGCAATGTAATAATAGTGGTGAATGTTTGTTGGATGTTTAATTTATGTGAGGACCATTCTCATTTTTTATATGCCTAATCAGTCTCAATTAGTATTCAAATACTATAAGGTAGCTATTATTTTTTTTTTTTTTGCGGTACTGGGGATTGAACTCAGGGGCATTCTACCTCCAAGCTACACCCCCAGCCCTATTTTTTATTATTTATTTTGAAACAGGGTCTCACTAAGTTGCGGAGGGCCTCACTAGGTAGCTGAGGCTGGCCGCGAACCTGGATCCTCTGGTCTCAGCCTCCCAAATGCTGGGATTACAAGCGTGTGCCACCACCACGCCCGGCAGCTATTACTATTTTTAAGTGAAGGATACTGGTGTTTTAGTTATAAGATTTTTAAAATTTTTATCCTATGATACATCTAAGTGAATATTTCGAATACTTGGAAGATTCCACTTTTAGCTTCCTAGTGCCTTTTAAGACATAATTTAAACTGAGACTTGAATAGAAACAAGTGCCTTCAAAGTCTCCTTAAATCCTGCAAAACTTTAGATAACCTGCCTTATTTGTGGAAAAAAAAGAGATCAAATCAGTATACTAAAACAAAGAATAGAACAGATATTAAGATGAGTAAATGTTCATTCATCTTCAGCTGTCATATTTTAGCACAAGTAGGACAAATCTGATAAGGCAGTTTGAGGAAGATGTTTTCCTATTTGATTCATAAGAAATTATTTTATGAACACATGAGGATGAAAGAGCAGTTCTGCACTTCTTGCTGTGTTACCTTTATTATGCTCCTAGTTGTCACTGAGACTTGTTTAAAAATAGCCTTCAATGAGAACACTCTATTCACCAACCACATTTTCCTCCTTTCTTTTTTTTTTTTTTCTGTTGCTGTTTCTTTTTTGTTGTTGGAGCCCACATGCATGTTTCTGTTACCTTGGGGATAAGATGTACCTTGCAGAAGCAGATACTGTTGCTGTACTGCTAGGTCATGGAAGGTAAGTGGGATGCTCACTGTTTTCTTGGCATCCAGTTCTGATGAAGCTCCTGCAGTTCTTCACTGGGTCCCTTTTCCAATCTGATCCTTCTTTTTATCTTTCTTTCTTCTTCAGTAGTAAGAATGTTTTCACATTGGTAGTCATCTTTCTGAATCTGGAACTTTGGGGTCACAATTCTTAGACGGTCTTCTTCTTCCTCCTCCTCCTTCTCCTCCTCCTCTTCCTCTTTCTCTTCTCCCTCCTCCTCCTCCTCTTCTTTCTCTTGCTCCTCTTCCATTTACTCTCCATGTCCTTTCTCCTTTGGTTGATTGTCTTCGAGAAAACTTCCACCCTTGACACCTATTTTTAGATATACCATCCGATAAGGGTGTTCACTAAGAACCTTTGTTTTCTCTGGATCAAACAAGTAAGCAGAAAAGAAAGCTGCACTAGGGTGTGATTATATTTTGGGTCTGTTTTCATATCTGTTCTAGGTCACTAATTGCCTCCTTTTTCCATCCATATTTGAATTTGAAGTTTTCAGCTTCTTTTATCAAGGACAAATGAGCAACAGATTTGAGCTGATGGTTTTGATACTGGATAGCTTGTGTGAAGAACTCAATGGCACTAACCATATCTTGTTTGTACCTCTATATTGTCACTCATGTAGAGATTATGCCAGGTTTATGCTTTAATTTTTTTGTGCTTCTCAATATTAGAAATGCTTTGAAAATATTACCTTGGGAAATTTTTTTTAACTTTGCCATGGTTAGTTCAATTTCAGCATCATTTTCTGGATGCTGATCTGAAAATTTCTGAGACAGCTCTATTGCTTTTGTTTATTGCCTTTCACTGCAGAGCTGGATAGCTTGGAGTAACACAGATAGTAGATGCTCAGGACTTTGGGATTGTAAATTGGCAGATATTTTGTGGTATTTTTTGGCTTGGTTTGTGTCCACAGCAAGCAAAGCTTTGTTAAATTCTGTAGCTTGCAGTTGTTTCTTGGGAAGCTTAAACTCTACTCCTTCTGCATTGATTAATTTCACCTTCTTCTTGGAGGCAAGAATATTTTGGTCCTTATTAATAGTAATGATGTTATTTGCAATTATAACTAGTAATCCCACATCTGTTTACTTTAATTTTATGATCTGATTATAAAATTGCAAAGCTTCCTCTGTTGACTCTGAAGCTGTAGAATATAGACCATCTGACAATGAATGATAACCATTTCTGCCTGTGGATATTCCTCTGTCTCATGAAAGTCTTCTAAAAATGAACAGCAGCAAAGATCTTCAGATTTTTGTAAGATTTTTCATTACCTGTTTCTGCTGGGCTTATCCCGTCAGCTCACGTGTAGGATCACAGCACAGCTTTTGTGCACCTTCTTGGAGAACCATGTTCTCTGAAACAACTTTTTCCTAATTGCTTTGAGTTGCATTGACTGCTGAAAAGGTTTGTTTTCCTCTCATCATAATCATCTTGTGACTTTCAGACAAAATCTTTATGTAACAGCTAAACATTCAGCATAAATCAAACATTATACCTCCTGTAATTTGTCTGCCGATTGGCATTTTTCATCATTCTCAAGAAATTCTCAATTTTGTTTACCCTATACTTAAATATGCCTTCTCAAGGGAGAGGGAGTTATTGGCTAACATTTTGATGCGAGTATTGATGGCATTCAAGGCTTCCTCAGAGCTTCCATTCTGAATAAGGCAGACCATTTTACAGTGTAGGGAAGTAACATAATCCTTGCTCATTTGCGGATTTTTACTGATGGTCTTGAGAGTGTGTATGAAATCACTATTCAGGATATAAAGGTTCACTTCACTCCACAGTACAGATGCAAATCCCCCCTCTGCTTTCACTCACCATCCTGGAAGAGATGAAAGTGAGGTAGATACTACTTTTATTTCTATTTTTAAAGATGACAAAGTGTAGCCGGGTGTGGTGGCGCACGCTGGTAATCCCAGCATTTGGGAGGCGGAGACTGGAGGATCCGGGCTTGTGGGTAACCGCAGCTACCTAGGGAGGCAGTCTGCAATTTAGTGAGACCTGGTTTCAAAATAAAGAATAAAAAATAGGGCCGGGGGTATAGCTTGGAGGTAGGATGCCCCTGAGTTCAATCCCCAGTACCGGAAAAAAAAAAAAAAAAAAAAGACGACAAAATGTGAAATTAGAAAGGTTAACTACAAGATGAAGAAACTGTGCTAAAATTGAAGTTTGCTGAGTATAAACTTTATACTTAAGCCGGGCATGGTGGCGCATGCTTGTAATCCCAGCATTTGGGAGGCTGAGACGGGAGGATCTGGGTTCCCGGTCAGCCTCAGCTGCTTAGTGAGGCCCTCCGCATCTTAGTGAGACCCTGTTTGAAAATAAAGAATAAAAAAATAGGACTGGGGCTGTACCTCGGAGGTAGAATGACCCCAGGTTCTATCCCCAGTACTGAAAAAAAAAAAAAACTTTATACTTTAACAACTTCAAATGAACTTTAGTATTATCCAAGCACTATACCGTAGTCATCTTAGATCATGGCTAGCCTCAGCTACTTAGTGAGGCTCTCCCAACTTAATGAGACCCTGTTTCAAAATAAAGAATAAAAATAGGACTGGGGGTGTAGTTCAGAGGTAGAATGCCCCTGAGTTCAATTCCCAGTACCACAAAAAGTCATTGTGACATCTATACAATGAGATATTATCAAGCTATAAAAATGAGTTATTGAGTCAGTCAAAGATATGACGAATGTTAAATGTATATTGCTAAGTAAAATAATCCAGTCTTTTAAGGATACAAATCTTATAATTTTAATTGTATAATAAACCAGAAATGATAAAAGTAAAAAGACAGTGGTTGAAAAAATTTGGGGAGAGAGAAAAGGCCTAAATACATGGAACACAGAATCATTAGAGAAGTTAAACTATTATCTGTCATGATATAATTGTGTATTCATAACGCTTTTTTTCCCAATTCCACCAATACTTACAGCATAAAAATTCATTCTAACGCATAGATATTAAAGAATATTATTTAGGATATTTCCTAGAATGGAACATAGGATATGAAAATAAAATGCAACTGTATTAAAAATGTGTTTAACAACTTCACTGAAGAGGGAGGAGAAAATATTCTGACTTTAATAACCATGTAACTGAATGGACTATGTCAAACTAAAAGCAAAATAAATTATATATAAATATTCCAAAAATATCTCCATGTTTCAGTGTTTGGAACCATGCTTTTTAAAAGCTTTGTGACTATTGATCTGACTTCAGACTTTATGGGTTGAGTACACAGAAAAGAGGGTCAATGAAGTTGAAACATTCTTTAACTACTAGATCTGTGAATATGAATGCTGGTGGCATAGAATGATCATGACAAATTAGTGAGACTCTCAACAACTCAGTGAGATCCTGATTCAAAACAAAAAATAAAAAGGACTGGGGTTTTAGCTCAGAGGTAGAATGCTTTTGGTTTCAGTCCCCAGTACCCTCCCCTCCCCCCCACACCCGATATATCAAATGTCTGCATCTAATCCTGAGCCCAGTTAAATCAAAATCTTTGCAAATAGGACCATAGCACAAGTAATTTCTTAAAAGTTCCCCCAGGGGAGCTAATGTACAGCCAGGATTGAGAATTATTGACCTCCAGCTTTTCTCTAAGGCTCCTTCTTAAAAGCCAACAATTGTTCTTCATTACCTTCTGAATTACTATAAACTCCTCAGTGTAACATCTATGCCTCCCACAATGAACCAATATGCCTTTATAATCCTACATTCTACTTTCAACTCAAGTTGATTTACTCACTATACCCAAAACACACTTTTCACATTTTTTTGCCTCAGTAACTTCACTCATGCTATTTACTGTTTTCACTCCTAGTTGCTAAGACCCTATCCACCCATCATCATAGCTCTTTTCTGCCTTGAACTAGATAAGATCTTTCCTGTTCTAAACCACCATGGACTATGATTCATACACTGTTATGTACATTCCTTATATCATTTATATTATAAATACTTATGTTCTTTTTTTTTTTTTGTGATACTGGGGATTGAACTCAGGGGCATCCTACCTCTGAGCTACACCACCAGCCCTATTTTTTATTCTTTATTTTGAAACCAGGTCTCACTAAGTTGCGGAGTGCCTCACTAGGTAGCTGAGGCTGGCCGCGAACCCGGATCCTCCGGTCTCAGCCTCCCAAATGCTGGGATTACAAGCTTGCGCCACCATGCCCGGCTGCCATACTGGGTATTAAATCCAGGGGATTCCACCACTGAGCTACACTCCCAGCCCTTTATTATTATTATTTTTTTTTTGAAGCATGGCTCACTAAATTGCCTGGAGTCTCAATAAGTTGCCAAGGATGACCTCTATCTTGTGATCCTTCAGTTTCAGCCTCTCAAAATGACGTATGTTCTTAATCTTATCTTCCTTTTGCTGCTAGACAAAATATTCTCATCAAAATACTAAAATTGCTGCATGTATGTGTATATTTTGAATACATATGTACATAAAGAATAAAAACATAAAATTCCTACTCAAACAGATGAAAGACTTAATGTTTTGGGATTGTGAGGATAAAATGCTTTGAAGAAAAAAAAATCAGCTGAGCGGTGGTGCACACCTATGATTCAAGTACTAGTGAGGCTAAAACAGGAGGATCACAGGCTTGAGACCAGCTTCAGCAACTTAGCAAGGCCCTTTTTGATAAATAGACAAATAAATAAATAAATAAACAAAATAGATAAAATTAAAATAGATAAAATTACTGAGGTGTTTGAGGTATAGTTTGGAGATAGAATGCTCCTGGGTTTCATCACCAGTAACAACAAAAAAAAAGATATGCTTAATATCACTGTTATTCTGATTCTCTCAGTAAAATAGAAAAGAAAAGCAAGAGAAAGAGATTCACACTGAAGTTGCAAAATTTGAGAAAAGTATGATTTAATTTTTAAGAAAAGAGGTAAGGAAACAAATGTTTGTCTCTCTCAAGTAAATTCCTGTTAGGACTGTTCTATTAGAGAAGGGAAAACCTCTTTCCATAGGCCATTAGGACACAGAAGCACAGTCTCAGGTGCTTAGTAAATCTCCATGGCAACCTGGATACAAAATCCTATTAAATTTCTCTCGTCTAACCTTTATTCCCCAGGAGTATATACTTCTGCATTTCCATTTATGAAGAAAAAAGTGTCAAGGCTCAATAAATTCAGTTCATCAAAGCACACAAATATCAATTTGTGATTAATTGCATTTTATAGTGGATCTCACAAAACTACTCCAAGATGAATAGCTCACTCTGCTATAATAATTATGTTGCAATTTCCCCCCTCATAGGGCAAAAAAAAAAAAAACTGCACAAGTAATGGGCAATAAGGAAACAATTCAATTACCATCATATATTTTTTAAAAATCCCAGAAACTTAATTTGATTTTGTTTGAAATATTTCGTTTTATCTGGAAAGCAGTGAGTTTTAAAAGCCCATGAAAATATAGACTATATATTGAGATATATAACTATATATAACTATTATTGAATATTATTTTGACTTCAATATTGTTCATTGTATATTTTATGAAATTATCAATAGAAACAAAAGTAACAATATGCAAGTATTGATTTTATATATAGTTTAACTATAGCAATTAAATGATTGACCTGGAACTAAAAAATATTTTTTGTTTCCAAAATTTTAATAACACTTTCTTCTACAGAGCATCTATATATTTTCTCCTTTATTATCTTAGTTTAATAAATCCAATTTTATCTATGCAATTTGTTTTATTTTACAACATAGAAGCAACAATTACAATGCTACCAAACTGTCATATACTCATAAGAATTAGGATAAAACTTTCACTGGACTTTGATCGACAGTAGGTGATATGGAACTATAAGAACTAGCTACTAATATCAATATTTTAAACAGCTTTAATGTTGAAAAACTATCTAAATTATAGGCTTAAGTAAATACAATATTTTGAAACCAAACAGAATCCATTTCCTATCTGTTTCAAGGAAAGAGGATGGAAGGAAAACAGAGACCCATGCAATCTCACTAACTGAAAGAATAGTGTTTCATTATTTTAACTCAGGACTAGGAACATTGTATTTCCGAAGTCTTTGGTAAAATCAAATTACCCCTAAGTTTGAATAGACTGGCCTTGAGGGGAAAAACACAAAATAATCCATTCAATTTATTACACCTTTATATTGCATAATTATAGCTATCACTGAGTTCCTTTCAGTACATCTCATGAAATAATATAGTACAAATCTGGTCCTGAACCCCTGTGGTTTAAAGTAGTTATATAAGTAAATGATTGCCCTCAGATGGCATCAATGTAAAATGGTAACTATTCATTTTAGAATCAGTACATTTATGACACAAAGCCTGTTTACTTGGATACTTTTTCATTCCTAAGTGATTATTTCTCTTTGGAAATATGCTGAAAAACTGAAGCATGTTAACGTAGTAATGTGAACTATGCTTTCTTCTTGTAGAGATAATTTCCTTCACATGTCAAATTAATGAAATCACTCTGTAAAATGTTTAGGCTATTAGTTACCTTCTTTTACACAACAAAGTTCAAATAAAAAAATAAAAATGAGCTCTTTAAGCCGGGCATGGTGGTGCATGATTGTAATCCCAGCATTATGGGAGGCTGAGACCTGAGGATCCAGGTTCATGGCCAGCCTCAGCTACCTAGTGAGGCACTCTGCAACTTAGTAAGACCCTGTTTCAAAATAAAGAATAAAAAATAGGGCTGGGGGTATAGCTCGGAGGTAGAATGCCCCTGGGTTCAATCACCAGTACCACAAAAATAAATAAATAAATAAATAAAATAGGGCTGGGGATATAGCTCGGAGGTAGAATGCCCCTGGGTTCCAGCCCCAGTACCGAAAAAAAAAAAAAAAAGAATTAAAAAAAAATGTGAAATGTAGATAAATATTCATAGTGAAGTCTAAAATGATGATAAAATAACTTCAAAAAAAAGAACTAGATAAAATTCCAAATACACCATCAGCAATAAGATGCATTCCAAATTCAGAGACATTAAGCTATGTCTTCAAATCATTAAAATATGGCATATTAATTTCTAGGACGTCCCAGCTTTAAAAATCATTGTTTTTAGATTTTATTTATTTATTTATTTATTTATTTATTTATTTATTTATTTATTTATTATTTTTGCAGTACTGGGGATGGAACTTGGGGACATTCTACCTCCGGGCTACACCCCCAGCCCTATTTTTTATTCTTTATTTTGAAACAGGGTCTCACTAAGTTGCAGAGGACCTCACTAAGCAACTGAGGCTGGCAGCAAACCCGGATCCTCCAGTCTCAGCCTCCCAAATGCTGGGATTACAAGCGTGCACCACCACGCCCGGCTTGTTTTCACATTTTAATAGTCCTACGAGTCACTTAATTTGTTTTCAGTGTAAATGTGAGTTTAATAATAATGATAACTGAACACTCTGAGAAACAGTCCTTAAGCATTAGCATCTCATAATCCTAGCAAAATCCTGTTTGCATGCAGAAATGACGGACTTCAAGGTCCAAGTTCTTCCTACCCCAAGACACCATGCTGCCTCCAGAATCCAACCAGAGCAAAGAAAATGAGTGGACTCAATACACAGCACAGACTTCAACACAGACATTACCTCCATTCTGTTTAACTGGCTGAAGACTTAAGGTTCTTAGAAGAACTGAAGCGTCAAGCTCTCATATCCAGGGAGGTTAATCAAGGTAAAGCTATTGCCTGTGGATGGTGGCAATGATATTTATTTAATATTTCAGTCCAGTTCCATTTTTAAAACATAAACCTTCTATATCAGATTAAAGGTATCAGACTGGTACCTAATTAATTAATTAATCAAACAAATGTTGCTGTAACTGATACATAAAACAATTTTTCATTGAACATTTTCTAATAAAACGCTGAAGACTAAAAACAAAACAACAACAACAAAAACCCACATGAATTACTGGGAGCATGGCTTAATATTTATTCATTAATGTAATAATCATGTATTGAGCCCATTATATGCCAGACACTATATAAGTGCTGTGAATGCAACTGTGAACACACAATACAAAATTCAGTGATAAATACTTAGAAGAAAAATAAATGCAGCAAGTAAGATGGGGAGTTCAGGAATGAGGGAAAAAAAACTTTACATGATCCCAGAGTAAAGAAAAGCAAGCAAAGTGAGGATGCCAGCAAGAATATCTGGAAGCATGTCCAATAGGATAAAAGTATGAATGTAATTCGCATATATTATTTTGTCTGTCTATAGACTTTTTGAAAAATAATTAGTCCTTTTTACAGATTCTAAAGTTAATATACACTTACTGCAAAATCACAATATTTATAAAATTGACAATTAATGAATTCATTCTTTTTTGTTGTATTGAAGATTGAATACAGTGACATTCTATCATTGAGTTGCAAACCCAGTACATTTTATATTTTTATTTTGAGACAGGGTCTCATGAATTACCATTCACTGGAGTATAATCTGCAATCCTTCTGTTTCAGCCTTCCAAGTCCTGGGATTACAGGTGTGCACCAGGATACCTAGCTAAAAGTGGATTTTTTTTTAAGTGCAGATTACACCAGGCATGATGGTGCAAGCCTGTAATCCCAGTAGAGCCTCCTGAGACAGGAGGATTGTAAACTTATATTGCCTCAGCAATATACCAAGGTTATCATCAATCTAGAGAGACCCTGTTTCAAAATAAAATGGGGCTGGATAGCTCAGATATGGAATGCCTCTGAATTCAAATTTCAAACCACAGAAATACACACACACACACACACACACACACACACACACACACACACACATTATATTGCTTTTAAGGCACACCCAAGCCAACAAATGAATACAGAAAGATACTGGACATTCCTCAGTGTAAATGAACGACAAATAAGGGAAAAGGTAAATAATAAAGTGAAGAAATTTAGAGCCAGTCTGACCACTCTGTTACCTAGTAGATATTGTGACTTTGGTTAAGTTATTTAACCTTTCTAAAGGCTTATGTTCCTTATATCATTAAGTAGAGAGAACAGCAATCTCTACGTAAGGTCTTTATTTATAATATATGTAAATTTATTTATTTTATATTTATTGTGAGACAGGGTCTTGCTAAGTTACTGAGACTGGCATAAAATTGCAATCCTCTTGCTTCAGCTTCCTGAATTACTTGGATTATAGGTGTTTACCGCTGCATTTGACTGGTATTATTTTAAATTTTGTAAGATTTATTTAAGTGTGTTATATTTCTTAGCCAGAATTTCAAATATGACTATATATGATATATACATATATATAATGCATATATATACATATATAATATATACATATACTATATATGATATATACATATATAATGTATATATAATTATATACATATATATAATGTATATATGTATATATATTATATACATATATATAATGCATATATATACATATATAATATATACATATACTATATATGATATATACATATATAATGTATATATAATTATATACATATTTGCATTATATATATAATAACTTTGATGTTCTCAATAATTTATTATTATTGTTACTTATAATAGAACACATGTGGCAAGGTGAAAAGAGTCTGGGAAAATGATGGTAGTGATTATTGCACAACAATTTTGAATTTTTGATGTATTTTCTCTTGAATGGACACTTGGTTTGCTTCCACATATTGTGAATAATACTGCTATCAACGTGGGCCAAACATACCTGTACAAATCCCTACTATGATTTGCCATCACAGCCACAACATTTTGCATTCCCAATGGATATTGAATAGGGGTTCTAAGTTCTTCACATCTTTGTCAAAATTTGTTTTTTTGTAAGTACTATCTGTCTTCATGTGTGTGAAACGCTTTTCATTGTGGTTTTAACATTTCACAAATGATCACTGTCGGCATTTTCCTCTGATTATAGACCATTTTTATATCTTCTTGGGAGAAATATCTATTCAAGATTATCTTCATAATTTTTTGTTTTTGAGTTGTGCGGGTTCTTTATATATTCTGTATATTAACTTCCTGTCAGATACATAATTTTCAAATATTTTCTCTCATGCACGTGTTGCCCTTTCACTATGCTGATTATGTCATTTGACTAACAGAATTTTTTTTCAGTACTGGGGATTGAACTCAGGGGCGTTATACCTCCGAGCTATACCCCTAGCCCTATTTTTTATTCTTTATTTTGAAACAGGGTCTTACTAAGTTGCAGAGTGCCTCACTAGGTAGCTGAGGCAGGCCTCAAACCCGGATCCTCCTGTCTCAGCCTCCTGAATCCTGGAATTACAAGCATTTGGGAGGCTGAGACAGGGAAGAAAAGATGCATTGTAACTTTAAATCTAAAAACTTCATGAACACCCTTACCTCCACCACTCCCAGCTGACTAACAGAAATTTTAAATTTCAGTGTAGTCTAATTTGTGGTGCCTAACATAGGCATGGAGAAAGGAGAACTGTGGGCCACATATCAAGGGGGTAAGAGAAAGGAGACAAACAGGGAAGAAAAGATGGATTGTAACTTTAAATCTAAAAACTTCATGAACACCCTCACCTCTACTCCCCTTCACTCTGAGGGCCTTTTTTACTCTAGCCCTGAATTGTTTAAAGGTCCAGTACACCTTAGAGCACTATAATCCAACAATTGCTGCCTGTATATTTTGTTAACTTACTGAGTGTATTTAATACTGATCAAAAGAAGTCTAGAGCTGGGCGTTGTGGTGCACGCTTGTAATCCCAGCATTTGGGAGGCAGAGACTGGAGGATCCAGGTTCTCGGCCAGCTTCAGCTACCTAGTGAGGCCCTCCACAACTTAGTGAGACCCTGTTTCAAAATAAAGAATAAAAAATAGGGCTGGTATAGCTCAGAGGTAGAATGCCCCTGAGTTCAATCCCCAGTAACACACACACACAAAAAAGTCTAGAGAAAGATATTGTCCAAATGATATGGATACAATGTCAATGCCATCCACTGACCAAGTAATGTCAGCTTGAAGTTTCTGATAAGAACCAGATCACCATCCCAGCTCTATGCTCCAGGATCATTGGAATGTAGTTCATTAGACTGGTGCAATCCCATGTACCTCTCATGCTTTTCATTTGCTTACCAAGTTTTCCATAAAGGAAGAGCCATGTTTCCCCAGGGTTGCCTCACCTCTACTCTGCCTCTGGGCCTCCCTCTGTCACTCTGTATTTCTGTCTCTCTACCTACCCCCCACTATCTCTCTCACATGAAATGCTCTTCATTCTTCTTTGAACATTCATTTCTGTTTCCATCTAAATAAATCTTTCTGTCACTCTATTATTATTGTCTTGAAAATTCTTTTCCAACCCATGTCCATACCACGACACAATTCATATAGTTTTTTTCCTTTGGTACCTGTGCTTTTGGTGCCATACTGAAGATATCATTGCCTGTGATGGTTAATCTAGATTGTAAACTTGATTGGGTTGAGAAATACCTAGAATTAAGATACCTCTGGGTGTGTTGTTAAGGGTGTTTTCATAAATGCTTAGCAATTTGGGCAGCAAACTTAAAGAGGAGTCTCACCATGAATGTGGGTGGCACTGCACAATTGGTGGGGGGAATATGGAGAATAAGATGAATTGAAGTAGGAAGTGGTGTGGAGGCAAGTTTTTTTGTTGTTGATTTTTTTTTTTTTTTTTTTTTTTGCGGTACTGAGGGGCATTCTACCTCCGAGCTATACCCTCAGCCCCATTTTTTATTCTTTATTTTGAAACCAGATCTCACTAAGTTGCAGAGGGCCTCACCAGGTAGCTGAGGCTGGCCGCGAACCTGGATCCTCCAGTCTCAGCCTTACAAATGCTGGGATTACAAGCATGCGCCACTAACGCCCGGCTGGCAATTTCCATTTTTCTGGAGCAAATGCATCTATTGCTACTGCTATCACCTGAGGACACTGGAGTACAGCTCCTTCACTATTCCAATGTGGACTCTCACCAATGATTCTCCAGGGAGTTTTCCGGTCCTTCAGTCTTGAAAGGGGATGCATCATTGGTCCCTCCTGTTCTGAGGCTCCAGCTTCTTGGACTCAGCTACTAGTTCCTCTGATCCTTCTGGTTCTCCAGCATGCAGACAATCATTGTGATACTATCCAGCTTTTGATTATATGTAAGTCAATCTAATATATCTCCTTTTATAACCATGCACATCTATATCCTATTGGTTCTGTTACTCTAGAGAATCCTTACTGATACATTACTGTATCTAATATGATCAAAATTCCTATTTTTTCAAAGAGCTTTATTGTATTTCTTCTTACATTTATGTCTTTGATCCATTTTGAAATTATTTTAAATGTGTTAAAGTAAAAAGTTAAATTTCATTCTTTGATGTGGGTATTCAGTTTTCTTATCATCATTTGTTAAAAAGATTATACTCTCTCGATTGGATCAGTATCATACTATTTTGATTACATTAGTTTAGGTATAAAGTAATCCAGATATACCATTGTGGAATAAAAGTCATTTCAAATTCAACAAATGCAGAAACAATTTTATTCAGACCTCCCTTATCTGTCTAGAGGCAGGAACTTCTGAAAGGGAGGAACAATAAAATTTCTAGTAATAAATCTAATCAAGGAGGTAAAAAACCTCTATAATGAAAATTATGAAACACAAAGAAATTGAAGAAGATCTTAGAATATGGAAGGATCTCCCAAGTTCTTGGATAAGCAGAATAAATATCATCAAAATGGCCTTTTTACTAAATTAAATATACAGATTCAATGCAATCCCTATTAAAATATCATGGTCATTCTTCACAGATCTAGAAATATCACTCTTTAAATTCATACAGAAAAACAAAAGACTGAGAATAGCCAAAATACAAAATAGTTCTCAGCAATAAAAAACATGCAGGGGACATCACAATACATGACTTCAAACTATACTACAGAGATATAGTATCAAAAACATCATGGTTTGTCACAAAAGCAGACATATAGACCAATGGGGCAGAATGCAAGATTCAGAAACAAATTCACACACTTGAAGCCAAATGACAAAGAAGCCAAAAACACAGGCTGGAAAAAGATAACTTTTTCAACAAATGGTGTTGGCAAAACTGGTTATGCATATGTAGAAAAATGGAAATATATCCACTTTTCTCACCCTGCACAAGAGTCAGCTCAAGATGGATCAAAGACTTAGAAATGAGACCAGAAACTTTGCAGTTACTTCAAGAGGGCGTATAGGCATGAATAAACACTTCAACATATAGGCATGAGTAAAAATTTTCTCAGTAAGACCCCAAAGACACAAGAGACTAAAAGAGGTTTAGTACCTAGGGTTGCTTTAAACTGAGGAGCTTCTGTACAGCAAAGGAAGAGACCTAACAGAATGGGAGAAGATTTTTGCCAGCTACCCCTCTGATAGAGGACTAATATTTAGAATATACAAAGAACTCAAGTACCAAAACTTACCTCCAGAAAAACAAATAACGCAATCAAAAAATGGGCAAGTCAACTAAATAGACATTCATGATGGAAGTAATACAAATGAAAATGTTCGACATCATTAGCAGAGAGATGTAAGTTAAAACTACTCTGAGATTTCACCTAATCCCAATTAGAATTGCATTAAAAACACAAAGAACAAATGCTGATGAAAATGGGGAAAAGGAGGAACTCTAAGACATTGTTGATGGGATTGCAGATTAGTAGAACCACTTTGGAAAGTGAAGGGTCCTCAGAAAAATGAATCTACCATATGACCCAGATATACCACTAGGATATCTACCCAAAAGAATTGAAACCAGACTACCATACTAATCGATGTATATCTATGTTTATAGCAGCACAATTCATAATTGTCAAACTTCGTAACCAACCCAGATGTCCATCAATAGGTGAATGGATTACAAAACGGTTGGATAGCCGGGCGTGGTGGCGCATGCTTGTAATCCCAGCATTCGGGAGGCTGAGACTGGAGGATCCGGGTTCGAGGTCAGCCTCAGCTACCTAGTGAGGCACTCCAAAACTTAGTGAGACCCAGTTTCAAAAATAAAGAATAAAAAATAGGGCTGGGGGTGTAGCTCAGAGGTAGAACGCCCCTGAGTTCAAACCCCAGTACTGCAAAAAAATAAAAAAATTAAAAATAAATGGTTGGATATACACCCAATGCAATTCTACTCAGCCATAAAAAAAGAACAAAATTATAACATTCACAGGGAAATAGATGGAACTGGAGAATATTATGATACGTTAGAGTAGTCACAAAAAGTGAAAGGTCAGCTCTTTCCCCTCATATGTGGAAGCTAGGGAGAAATTGGGACAAGGAAGAACTCCAGACAAAGGAGGAGAAATATCAGTGGAGTGAAGGAGGGGACCTAATTGAAGGACGTGAGTGGTAGGGGAGGAAGACTCAAAGAGGGAAACACTTCAATAGACATGATGTATATACACAAATGTATCAATGCCAATCAATGCAATACACAAGGAGATGAGGAGATAGAGGTATTGTGGTTGGAACTGGGACAGGGCTCATCAAGTGTTGTGTGCACGTATGCTTCTATCACTCTGAACTTCATCATGATGTATGATTAAAATGCACCAATAACAATAAAATAAAAATCTCCTTTCTAGGGGAATTTTATTGTCGTACATGAAGAAAAAAATCACTCATACCTTCAAAAACTTTTTTTTGGGGGGGGTACTGGGGATTGAACTCAGGGGCATTCTACCTCCGAGCTACACCCCCAGCCCTATTTTTTTATTCTTTATTTTGAAACAGGGTCTCACTAAGTTGCGGAGTGCCTTACTAAGCAGCTGAGGCTGGCCACGAACCCAGATCCTCCAGTCTCAGCCTCCCAAATGCTGGGATTACAAGCGTGAGCCACCACGCCCGGCTTCAAAAACTTTTTTATTTCTTGTTTTATCTATGAAAACCCTATTTGCCTTTCCTAAACAAACTAATCTTCCCACAGAGAATTTTTCTCCCTCTTCCTTTTCCCCTACTAAATTAGGCATATTAATACTTATCTTAATTACTGAGGAACTACCTTCTGTGTACTCCCATGTGAATATGAGTAAATTGTCTTTACTTCTGTTAGTCTGCTTTTTTTGTTGTTTATTACTTACCCTCAAATATTAAGCCTGAATTGTTAAAAGAGTTTCTCATCACAGAGTAATTAGAAAAATTGGGAAGGAAGTATGATTGTTTCTAATTCTGTTTTTCTCATTTTTATTACCCAAAATTATTTGAGATTTTATATGAGCTTCAAGATCAATGTTTCTATTTCTATAAAAAGTATAAAAAAGGCTTTGATAGGGATTGCATTTATTCTGTAGGACACACTGAGTAGGATGGATATCTTAACAATATTAAATATCCAATCTATGAACACACCATCTTTCCATTTACTGGTGTCTTTTTTATTTTTATGCAATATTTAGCAGTTTTCAGTGTGTATGTATTTTACCTCTTTGATTAAGCTTACTTTTAAGTATTTTTCTCTCTAATTCTATTGTAATTAAAATTGTCTTGATTCTCCTTTTGGATTGTTTATTTTGTATGCTTCTATATTTTTTAATTTTTTTAAATTCTAACCGTGTGTGCATGTTTGTGTGTGTTTATGTGTGTTTGTGTGTGTGTCTGTGTGTACATGAGTGTGCATGTGTGTAGTCTTCAAGATTTTCCACAATAAGATTATATCATTGCAAGCAGAGATTATTATTTATTTAATTCAGGTGCCTTTTTTCTTGCCTAATTGCTCTGGTTATTTTCATTACTATGTTGAATAGAAAAAAAATCCTCAACAACTTATTTTGTACTGGGGATTGAATCCAGGGGCATTCTGTCTTTGAGCTAGACCTCTAGCCTCCTTTTCTAAAATTTGAAACAGGATCTCTCTAAGTTGCTAAGGGTCTCACCAAATTGCTGATGCTGGGCTTGAACCTATGATCCTCCAGTCTCAGCCTCCCAGACACTTGGATTACAGGTTTGTGCTATCATGCTCACCTCTCAACAACTTCCAAAGAGCAATATTTAGACAATTTTTAGAAGAAGAGGGTTTTAGGAGAGTTTAGAAAAAGGAGGACAAAATAGTCATGGGGGGGATATGTCTTTTTCCCCCTTCAAACATAATGATCATCTTAAATGCAATAAAAATTCTTTTTTATCTTCATTGATTTACATGTTTTTTAAAAGTTTTAGCATAAGAGAATGCAGTTGGAAATATTTAACAAAGTTAAACTGGGGAAATTTGTTCTTTGTTTTATTTTGTGTACTAATATTGATTATTTAAAAGTGTATATGTCGTTCCGAAATATTAAGTTCAGGATCTTAAACTGTACCATTTGAGATACTGTTTATATCCAGGGCAAAACTTTTGCTTCAACGCATTATCTGAGTCTTTTCAGTTTTGTTTGTGGCTTTTACTTTCTGGAAGCAAAAATTTTCTTTTCAAACACTATGCATTTAGCTGCTGCTCCTAAAAGCGCTCATCTCTGTAATGTCATTTAATAGTGTGCTTTTGAGAGCCTCAGATATTTATTGGTAATGTACTTATTTGTTGTCCTTTATGTTGAAGGTCATAATATGCCTTGCAAAGAAAAATTAAAAGGGTACATTATCATTATAGCATGTTTCATAAGTATAGCTCTCCTTTTGATGTGCTTCTATTAAAATGGGAACTTTTACAGAGGCTATTTTATTGGGAGTCATGGCAACTGATGGACACTACCAGTATCCACAAGTTCACTTGAAAAATATCCAGCCTAGCAGTTCTACTAGAGTATAATAGGATAGCTATCTGGTTGACTAGTTTGATATCTTGTTATAAATTGCAGCTAAGTACAAAAATTTGCCAGAATTATGACTGTGAATAGAATGTATTAAAGTGAAGACCTGTATTGGACAATATATCAGTAAAATGGAGTGAGAGACAAAGTTTTTCTTTTGTTGCTGTTCACCAATCAAACAGAATATATGTTAATGTATTTTTGGTTTTTCTCTATTTTTTTTGTAGAATGTTACTTTCAAAATAGAGAAATAATATTCCAAAACATATATATGTATTACATAATATATATGTTTATTTTGAGGTGTTTTACAAGTTGAATTATCAATATTACTAAGAGATTATTAAAGATAAAAATAAAAGGATCCATTTAAATGAGTCTCATTTTTCTAGAGGCATTATTCTCCATACCATAAGAAACAGAAGTGTCTTATAGGGTTCCTCTGTGTCTTAAGGCAGAATTCACATATTTTTCTTGAGCCATTAAGGTGTCATTAGAATGAACTTCCAAATGAACCTATTTAATCTCATGATTGGCAGTTTAAGAAGATGGAGAAGAGAAACATATCCTTTGTGGCTGAAAGAAGGTATGTAATTTTTGGATCTAAATATAATTTTCCTTTCCCATTAGCCATGTCATGTCGCATACAAGTTAGTTATAATTTTTTTCTTTTATATTAAAAGAGTTATATTCAACCATATTCAGAGTGGGAGTGGGAATGCAATACCATACCAGAATTTCAGAAACAGATGAAAAAGAAAAGTGAGAGATGCATATTTGTTAAAACAGAACATAGGGAATTGTGAAGTGTTCAAAAATTGTTTGGGCGCACGCTTGAAATACCAGTACTTGAGAGACTGAGACCAGAGGATCTGGGTTCTTACCAGCCTCAGTTACTTAATGCGGCCCTCCGCAACTTAGTGAGACCCTGTTTCAAAATAAAGAATAAAAAATAGGACTGGGACTGGGGGTGTATCTCAGAGGTAGAATGCACCTGGGTTCAATCCCCAGTACCACAAAAAAATAATAATAATAAATAAATAAATAAATAAATAAATAAGCCGGGCGTGGTGGTGCACACTTGTAATCCCAGCATTTGGGAGGCTGAGACCAGAGGATCCGGGTTTGCGGCCAGCCTCAGCTACCTAGTGAGGCCCTCCACAACTTAGTGAGACCCTGTTTCAAAAAATAAAGAATAAAAAATAGGGCTGGGGTTATAGCTCAGAGGTAGAATGCCCCTGAGTTCAATCCCTAGTACCACAAATAAATAAATAAATAAATAAATAAATAAATAAATAAATAAATAAAAAGTTTGGGTACTGCTGGCTATATATTGTAAGAAAATAACATTACAACATAACTTCATACCATCTATACAGGAAATAAAGTTGAATTAAAGCCGGGTGTCGTGGTGCACGCTTGTAATCCGGAGGATACGGATTTGCCAGCCTCCGCTATTTAGTGAGGCCCTCTGCAATTTAGTGAGACCCTATTTCAAAATAAAGAACAAAAAAATAGGACTGGGGATGTAGCTTGGAGGTAGAATGCCCTCGAATTCGATCCCCAGTACCGCAAAAAAAATAATAATTAATTAAAAAAATAAAGTTGAAGTAAAAACATGATTATAAAACTCATATAAAATATTATTAGGAAATATATGATAATATTTATAAGTTCTTTAGAGGAGGCCTTAAGCACAAGTTTCCAAAAGTCACAAATGGAAACAAAATTGATTTCATAAATGTGTCCATTTGACAAAAGACAGCATAATTTAAGTCTAAAGAAAAGGATAGGTTGAGATGTAACAATTGAAATACATAAAACAAGCTGGGCGTGGTGGCGCACACTTGTAATTCCAGCATTCGGGAGGCTGGGACCAGAGGATCCGGGTTTGAGGCCAGCCTCAGCTACCTAGTGAGGCACTCTGCAACTTAGTGAGACCCTGTTTCAAAATAAAGAATAAAAATAGGGTTGGGGGTGTAGCTCGGAGGTAGAATGCCCCTGAGTTCAATCCCCAGTACCACAAAAAAAAAAAGAAATACATAAAACAAAGATTTTTAATTGTAAATATTTATTGCAATATGTAACAAGGCATACACAATATATTATGAATAAAGAAACCAATCTTTTTGAAAATAGGGGGAATATGCATAAATAATGCATAGTAGAGGGAATTAAAACAAAAATAAAGCGATGTTTTCCCATCAGACTGATGAAAATGTTATATAGTTGGTGTAAGACTATGAACTTAAGCAAAATTTATGGATTTTTTTTTTTTTTTTTGCGGTACTGGGGATTGAACTCAGGGGCATTCTACCTCCGAGCTATACCCCCAGCGCCCTATTTTTTATTCTTTATTTTGAAACCGAGTCTCACTAAGTTGCGGGGTGCCTCACTAGGTAGCTGAGGCTGGCCGCGAACCCGGATCCTCTGGTCTCAACCTTCCAAATGCTGGGATTACAAGCGTGCGCCACCACGTCCGGCTAAAATTTATGGATTTTAATAACAACTTCATCATTGGCTAGACCTGCCATCCTAGATCAGTTAACAAAAAGTTACCAAAACTATATTTATTATTAAATTTCATTACCTATAAAAACAGAGATGAGATTGGTTCTTATAATACAGAATTATTTTTATATCAATTATGGCATTAAAATAGTTGTGGGAACATAGTGAATTCTATGTAAGTCTTACGAAACACAAACAAATATTTCCATGTGAACATTTGTTTCTCTAACAATTTAAACTTTGATTGATTATTCATTTAAAATATTTATTTTTGAGAATTAGAAATACAGCAGCAAATAAGGCATATAAAACAAAATGAAGTCTGAAAGAAGCTTTCGTTTACTTCCTGACAGTATAGCAATACCTGAATAGTACAGGTAATAATTGAACACCAACTGCAGGTCTGTCAAAAATTCCATTTGCACCTAAGGCTACATTCTTTTTCAGGATAAGAACTCTTGAAAATGTGAGGAAATAACCTATTTTTATAAATATTTATAAATGCTTTAAAATTAGCATTCAGAATGGAAACTAATGATTGTAAATTCTAAACACAAATGTGCACATGCAGACACTCTCCCTTTGTGGAGATAGAAAGAAATTGGTAGAATTATATTTTACTACAAGGCTTACAAGTTTTATTGTTTTTACATAAAAGAGTAGTACAACTCAGTTTACAATAAAGAAAAAAGGAAAGTCATAAATTGTAAAAGCAGCTAACAATATTCCCACGGTTAACACTAATATTTAGAGTATATAGGTCAAGTTGAATCATATTTTAGATATTATAATACTTTCTCATCACACAAATTAGTTAGTAATTACATGATGAATTTGAAGACTCAGACATTTCTTACTAATTTTTAAGTAACAAATGGTATGGTGTTATAGAAACTTTATTTTTTACTTTTATTGTTTTCAATTTCTTTCATTTTGTTATTTATGATATTTATTTTTGAGATTAGTTCGTCAGAAGCTTACAATTTTGTGGGATTCAAGATGCAAGTGAGAAAAATATTTATATTTATTGAGAACAGTCTCAAAGGCTTTACAATATTCAAATTACAGTTTATGAAAACCATTGAGACTCTTGCAAAGTCCTGTTTAATTGGTTATATTTTTTTTCCACAGCTGACTCTCAGAAGGGACATATACTTTCTTCAAACTTTTTAAAGTCTGTTGTGTGTGTCTCTGTGTGTAAACAGTTGTTGGGGGAAGATAATAAATTGGTATTTAGTTGTATATCTTTCTCTGTTCAGAATCAGGAAGAAATGTGCCCTTGTTCCTGAAAGGAGAGGCAGAGTTGACCTCATGTATGTTGGTGTATATGAAGCACAAGAGAGCTCTCTTCCAAATTGGAGGTTTTCATGCGAACATTATTTCATGGTTTCTTTGCAGTCCCCTGTCTATTGTATCCCATGATTGCCTTGATAATGTTTCTGACCCCCTTATGATAACCTGACCTTAATGAGTGCTATTGCTTTAAAGTTTGGTTTGACATTTTACTTGGGTATAATGGTTTGGATTTAGAATGTATCCATTCCCTTCATGGAAACAAGGTAGTAATGTTAGAAGTGGAGCTTGGTTGCTAAGGAGGGGTCTCTTGGGGTGTGGCCTTGGAGATTATATATCTTTCCTCCTCCCCCTGCTCACTCACTGCTTTCAGATTTCATAACGTGAGAGCAGACCCTTGCTTTGTTACTCTCTCTGCTTCCTGCTGCTATGTCCTGAGATCTGTAAACCCTAGCCCCACATGAACTGAACCTTGAATCTCCAAGAAATTGTGAGAAAATAAATAAATCGTTCTTTCTTTTAAGTTGTGTGGTCAGGTCTTTTGGATTTTGGCAGTGAGAATATTGATGAAGACATCAGGCCATTTCACCAGAGCAATTAAAGCTGCAAAGTTGTTCTGATACAAAGTCTAAGCTCCTCCTTTCACAATACAGTGGTTACACTGTTCAATGGAACTCCCATTTTACCTTAAACATTCCAACAACATATTTTGCACACGTTTCCACTCTTGTGGGATTATTATTGTGAAGTGAGTATTGGACTAAGTATTATATATTTGCCAAGAGTAGGATCAATTCATGTTTTTCTGAGATGGCATGTGATTTAAGCAAAACTACTTAATCCATGGCCTATCAGAAGTCATCAAAATAACAGCCAATTGGAGACAGTGGGGCATAGCAGTTAACCATGGGCTCCAGAGTCAGACTTCCTTAATTGAATCCTGGTAAATCCTGGTTGTGCTTTGGAAGACTAACTTCCTTGCCTTCTTTTTCAAGTCAGTTAAATGGAGATAACATTAAAATGGAGATAAGAGTAGCACCTCATAGAGAACAAGATGTGCTGTATCCAAAGCCCTTGATATATCCAGGATGCTATGCTGAGTTACCTTATGTGAAAGCTCATTGAAATGGACAAAGTAATAAAAATTAAAAACATCTACAAAATAAAAAAAAAACTTTTGATAATCTGATTAATGCATCAGTACAAAAAAGCATTAAAAATCTGCCACCTCACTGAAGTAAGATGACTCTTTCAAATGAGATCTTGTTTTAAACTACTTTTTAAATCAAAAAACAAAAGTATCTATCAAACTATTGCAGGCAGGAAATGCCAAAGATGTTGACCTTCCCCTGGAAACATGTGACTTCCATTGTTGGCAGTGTAAATCTGGGAACCAGTATAGGAAGGACATGAGTATATCTTAGTTATCAGGAGGCTTCATAAGTGTCCAGGTTTAAATCATATGAAACTTTATAGTGTACAGTCACTTACTTGCAGTTTCTAAATTAAATTGTGAGAGTCTGAGATTTCTTTTTTGAATTATACTCATCTACTGAAGCCTATGTTCTAAGGAAGTTTCAGCTAAAATAAACCATAAAACATGTTATTTCCATAACTATAGGGCCTCAGAACTTCTGATTAATTCGATTAAATAAGAAAAAGAGCTGGGCGTGGTGGTGCAGGCTTGTAATCCCAGCATTTGGGAGGCTGAGACTGGAGGATCCGGGTTCGAGGCCAGCCTCAGCTACATAGTGAGGCCCTCCACAACTTAGTGAAACCCTGTTTCAAAATAAAGAATAAAAAATAGGGCTGAGGGTATAGCTGGGAGGTAGAATGTCCCAAGTTCAATCCCCAGTACTGAAAAAAAAAGATGTACCATGGAGAAGAAAATGAGTCATCCAGGCTAAGTACAAAGGGAGGAGACTACTACGGGTATCAATATGTAGGTTTCTCAGAAGACTAACAGTGGAATCACCATATGACTCAACTATACCACTCCTCAGGATCTTTCTAAAATAATTTAAACCAGAATACTACAGTGAGAAATTTATATCCATATTTATGTCAGCACAATTCCCAATAGCCACATTATGGACCAACTTAGGTGTCTGTCAACATGGGAATGGATAAAGAAAATGTGTTATATCACACAATGTAGTTTTAATCAACCATAAGAATAAAAAAATTATGAGTGTAATTTTCAGAAAAATGAACAAAACTGGAATATATCATGTGGAGGTCAGCTAGATTTGAAAAATCAAGGGCCACCTGTCTTCTCTCACATGTGGAGGCAAAAGAAAAAATAGGAAATAAAATGAAAATGAGAGAATAGTAGAGTAATGGAAGGTGACTGACAGAGGGGGAAGAGAGAGAAAGGGGAGTCTTGGAGCAGGAAACAACCCAAATAAACAAATAATGTTATATTTATACATGATTGTGTAACTACAAATCTCACTATCATCCATGGGAAGGGAAGAATCCAGGTGTGGGAAGGGAAGCAGATCAAGTGATATTGTGTGCATATATAAAAGTATCACTTTCAATCTCACTATGATGTATAATTACAATGCAAATAAAAGTTTAAAAAGAATAAGTGTCAGCTGGGCGTGGTGGCACACTCTTGTAATCCCAGCATTCGGGAGGCTGAGACCGGAGGATCCGGGTTCGAGGCCAGCCTCAGCTACCTAGTGAGGCCCTCCACAACTTAGTGAGACCCTGTTTCAAAATAAAGAATAAAAATAGGGTTGGGGGTGTAGCTCGGAGGTAGAATGCCCCTGAGTTCAATCCCCAGTACCGAAAAAAAAAAAAAGAATAAATGTCACTTTATGTGTGTATGCAACCTATCTTTTTAAAAGTAGAAATGCTTTCTTTATTATTATCATAATCAAATGTGAATAATCAAAAGTAATGTTAGGCTTTATGGCATTTACTAAAACATCCTCAGGTGCAATCTTGTTTCTTCTATGTATAATCCTTAAATTATGTGTCATGTTATACTTGTTTATTAAATATCCTAGAAATTTTTCTTCTACACAATAAACAATGAATATTGGTGTATTTTGAATTAATAACGAGTGGGAAATAAGTGTTATATTCTGTGATGTACTACAAAGGAACCCGAAGGATGATCTTACTTCTTTCTCCCCTGCCTAGAACACACCTTAAGTCTCTCATTCCCTGCTTTCTCTTCCTTTGTACTTAGCCTGGGTGACTCATTTTCCTCTCCATGGTCATGCCACCCACTATTTATTTATTTAGTGAAGAGATTATCCTTTCCACATTTTGTATTCTAGCATCTTTGCCTGAAATCAATTGACTTCAAATACGTGCATTCATTTCTGGGCTCTTTATTCTGTTCAATTAGTCTACAAGCCCATTTTTATGAGAGTACTATGATGTTTGGATTATAATAGCTTTTAGTAGATTTAAAATCAAGTATATTGATGCACCTGTGCTTATTCTTTTTGCTACAAATTGCTTTGGCCCTTTGGGTCTTTTGTAGATTTTATATGAATTTAAGGACATATTTTCTATTTCTTTGTGTGTGTGTATATGTGTGTGTGTGTGTGTGTGTGTGTGTGTGTGTGTGTGTGTGTGTTACTGAGGACTGAAACCAGGGGCATTCTACATACAAGCTACACCTCCACACTTTGTAATTTTTTGTCTTGAAACAAGGTCTTGCTGGATTGCAGACAGTCTCACTACATTGTTGATGCTATTCTTGAATCAGTGACTCTCTAGTCTCAGTTTCCCAAGTACTGAGATTACAGGTGTGTGCCACCATGTCTGGCAGTTAAATTTATTTTATTTTATGTAGTTATTGTGAATTGGACTGCTTTCTTGATTTCCTTTTTGGATGGCTTGTTAGAATACCAAGCTTATTTTTAAATTACATCAGTCTTACATCACAAAGTAGGAGCCCTACTGCTCTTGTTTTCAGGATCTCTTTTCACCTTCTTTGGGTTACTATATTATTATTTTTAAGACTTCCTATGATGAATATTTAAAACATTAATTTTAGACTGTTAATTTTTCTAATCTGTTTAAGGGTATTAATTTTACTATAAACATTAATTTTATTATATCCCATGGGTTTTAAATGGTACCTTCATTATCTCTAATTACCAAGGATTTTATTAAATTTTCATGATGTTTATTGTTAACCCATAAATTATTTAGCAATGCATATTATTGTTCATTGCTAGATAGTGGGATTTTTTTGAAGTAATGGTAATTGAATCCTATCCTTGGCACATTCAAGGCAAGTGCTGTACCACGAAGATACGTACTCAACCCATTTTTTAAATTTTATTTTAAGACAGGGTCTCACTAAGCTGACCAAGATTATCTCAAAGTTGATTCTCCTGCTTCAGCCTACTGAATTTTTCTGTTTTATTTGATCTCTTCCACCTCTCATTTGTCTTTTCTTCTCCTCTTCTTCTCGTAGTGTTCCTTGATCTTCACTAATGCCAGCTGCTTGTTTGGGTGAGTTTTCTACAGTGAGTTTTGCAAATTCTTTTGGAAAATTATTCTCTAGCCATTGTATGCATTTAACATGAGGTATATATTCACAGTGTTATGGGGTATGCCGATCCCCCAAATCGCAGGTCCTTGGTATTCGTGAAAAAAGAATTTTAACACGTGCCAGTCAGAAACAACATGCCGGGTTTATTTCAGGAACTTGAGAGAGGGAAGCGGGAAGGGAGGTAAGGCATGGAGGAGAAGGGCACGCCTCGCGCCTCCGAGAGGTGAGTCGAGGGAAGAAGAGACCTCTTCCGCCTGGCCCCTTTCTTTTATCCCAGGAGGACGGGCAAGGGAAGGGTTTGGCTCCTCCTCTTCCTCAGATTCAGGTGGGCGAATAGGTGGTCAGATAGGGCCCGGAAGTTGCAGGTAGGGCGGGACTTCCGGAGATTAGGACGTGGGCCTCAGGTGAGGCAGACTTCCTAAGAAAAAAAAAACTTCCAAGGGGTGGAGTTAGCTTAACTCTCTAGATTTTTTAAAAAACTATATTTTAAAAACTATATTTTCCTGGATAAAAACTATATTTTCCTGGATCCTCCCAATACCATCCTCCTACCTAACTTTCGCTTTCTAGCCTACCTCATCAACAGTACTCGGTTGGTAATGAACAGACTCTACAGTAAAGGACTCAAAGAGGGCAATCAGTATCTAACATGGCACTGTTCCTCAGTTCTCCTTTGCATTCAGCCCCATTGGATTCACAAATGTCAGTAACCATTTCACAAACTCTGTACGCCGTTTGCACAGCCCCTACCGCTGCCGCTCCCGCTGCTCCTGCCAGCTCAGGCAACACATGTGAAACAGTATATATCCATTTTTTGGTTAAAGTCTTACGAAAGCTGTCCAGGCCCCCAAATAGTAACTAAACCAGGATGTAAAAAGGAATTTTAAGCTGGGCGTGGTGGCGCACGCTTGTAATCCCAGCATTTGGGAGGCTGAGACTGGAGGATCCAGGTTCACGGCCAGCCTCAGCTACCTAGTGAGGCACTCTACATCTTAGTGAGAGCCTGTTTTAAAATAAAGAATAAAAAATAGGGCTGGGGGTATAGCTCAGAAGTAGAATGCCCCTGAGTTCAATCCCCAGTACCGTGAAAAAAAAAAAAAAAAGGAATTTTAACTGCTGTTATCTGCTTCTGTAAACTACTTTGCTGCTCAGGTACGAGAAAGCTATTCTGACAGAATTGCTTTCTAGATTAGATAAGTTGTCTGTCCTACACGAACACCTGATTTGTAAAACAATGTAATGATTTTATAACCTTGAAAACCTGACTTTTCCATAACCCCAACTCTGTAACCAAAGGGTACAAAACTGGCCTACACCAAAATTCCTAGCTACAGCCTTCAGGCTGCTTGCCCCTGGCCTGTAAATAAAGTGACCTCTTTGGTAACGAGTCTGGTGTGTCTCTGTGGGTCACCTTGCAACACATGCAACTTCATTTTGTCTTTGAAACAGGTTCTTGCTAGGTTTCTGAGAGTCTCACTATGTTGCTGAGGCTCTTCTCAAATCTGACTTCTCCTATCTCAGTCTCTCAAGTATGGGTATTACAGGCAAGTGCCACCACCACTGGCTGCAATGACTCATTTTGAATAGTTTCTTAATCTGACTCTGGCTCTACAAAGAAACTTTATGGCAGATTTCCTTGTTAATTTAAAATAATTGGAATTATATTTTCTATAGATGCATTGTGTTTTCTAAGTCATTTTGTAATTTTGATGTCTAATTTGAAGACTGGGCAATGTAACTCTATTGGGATATGTGGAGTTCCTTAAGGAAATGTTAGGTGGAAAAGTTTTTTTTTAATGGTGTCAGCCAAGGAAAAGATTCATAAAATCAATTATCTGTTAATAATAGTAATAAAAATAGAACTCTCTAAAGAGTTCTGTTATTAGTTAGAATGATGATTGCATTATTGAATCAAATCTAATGAGTTGACCTAGAATGTTTCAAAGGCCTAATTTTTCATTACTTTTAGGTATCTCATTACTATAAAGAATGATAAAATTCTAATGATCATATTCTTTACAATGGTCTCTACTAGGTATTTGAGTTTATGGGCTCTGTGCTGCCATTTAATGCAAGTTACTCTAGAGATCAATCAACTACATACTAATTAGCTACTATATGTGTGTGTGACTTTACTTTGTGTTGTGTAGGAAAAGAGATATGTAATTGAAGTATTGAAAATAACATAATTGAATAGAAAACTTTCAATGAAAGAGATCCCACCTGTGCTAAAGAGAACCCCTTAGATGTGATTCTTGACCATTTTATCTAGTTTACTCCTTTGAAAATGTCATAAAATTTATGGACTATCTTCTAATAAGAATAAGGACAACATTTTAGAGTGTACACCAACCTCCTGAATCCCATTTATGAATCTCATAAGGATTAACAACTTCTGATATAAGAAGGCAGGGTCACTGAATATAGAGTAAGATCTAAGGTGAGCCTTAAAAAATAAATAGGATTTGAGCCGGGCATGGTGGTGCACACTTGTAATCCCAGCATTTGGGAGACTGAAGGATCTGGGTTCGTGGCCACCCTCAGCTACCTAGTGAGGCCCTCCGCAACTTAGTGAGACCCGGTTTCAAAATAAAGAATAAACAATAGGGCTGGGGGTATAGCTCGGAGGTAGAATGCACCTGAGTTCAATCCCCAGTACCACACACACAAAAAAATAGGATTTGAATAATCAGAGAAGTGCTGATTTTATAAATAAGATAGAATAGTGTACCTAAAGGCAAAGAGATAATCGTGAACAATATCTTGCTAAATAATTTGGTGGGAATAGAGGGTATAATTTGAGAAAATATAAGCAATATAGGTGGATACCTAAGGTTGGAGTATAGATGTATTAATCCAACAGAAAGTGAGATGACTGACCAAAATCAGCTTCACCTCTGCCTATACAGAACTTGGTTGTGGGGAAAGATCCCCAGAGAGAAGGCGGTAGCCCCGCCCGAAAATACATCAAAGATGGCACAGAGAGGGAGTGGCGAGGGTGGAGACCTAAGACTGTTTACCAGAGACCAGGATTAGACGAGGGATGTCTCCTCAGCGTGATCAAGCCATTGATAGGATCAGCCTTTTGGATTAGGCCAAAGAGGCTTGATCAAGATGACCTCTACGCTGATTGGCCCTACAAGAAGACACTCCCCTCGCTCTGCCCTATATAACACCTTGCCCCTCATGTAATAAACAGATGAGTTCGCCGATGCTCAGTCCCCGCCGTGTGTTCATTTCGGCGCGACCTTCCTTTACCGCGGGGAACCCCCTCTCGGGGTAGACGCTCCAGGGAGATCGGGGTAGGGGCCCCTTTTTGTCGAGAGGACCCCACACTTGGTCACATACTTCCTTCATATATTGTACTTGTACTATCTCTCCCCTCATCAATTAATACCACTTTAAAAGTATAACAAGTGCCATAAATTTTAGGAACTATAGAAGAGCAATCCCAACTGGGTGCCATTTCTATGTTATTACAAAAGATATTTCTTGTCCCAAATTTTTATCCAACTTAGCTCTAGCCTTTTATGAACATGACCTGAGGCATTATTCTACCCAATGTGTGCTGCAAAAGATATGTACAATAATAGATTCGGCATTTACAGGAATGACTCAGAAGCACAGAAAATTGCTCACAGCTTTTACTCATATCAGAATTTATCTTTTAATTTGCTATGTTTTGAGTTGATAGTAGACAATTGCATTTTAGTGTGTGTGCAAATGGACAATTTGTTCTGTGGAAGAAATGAAAACTATAAATACGCTGAGTCACTAACACCTGGAAATTATAGTGATACTCATTACACTGCATCAAATAATTATGGTAGAACTAAATCATAATTTTCTGCATTAATGGAGAAGAGAAGTAGGGGAAAATATACAATGCATAATTTTAGAAATCACTTTGACTTTGTTTTGGGATACAGTCAGACATGGCTGTAGGATGATTCAACCCATAGATCATCTTTTTTTTTCCCCAGTCTCAAAGACACAGTGTGTTTGTGAGGGGATTTAAGGATTCATATGAGTTAATATTTTCAAGTACTTCCATCCTTCTTGCAGCAATATCTATGCTGCTTTGATTCCCTTCCCCCAAACCCAGCCTCAGGCTATTTAAATCCTTCACGCGAAATCAAGACCACATTGCAGCACTTTTTTTTCCCCCTAGATAGCTACCTCTATTATAGAATTTTAACACCACATGTCCATTGGATACCACTTATGCATCCTGTAGACACTCAAAATTCAACTCTTTTTCATCATTCTCTCTCTTCCTCCTGTGACCAACTCTTGGTTGGTGAAATAGCCAAGTTAAATAAAATAGAATTATGTCAAGTTGGATATCTTCTCCCCCACATCTCATGTTAATCAAGTTATGCTTTCCTCGGAAATGTTTTATGCATTTTCCTTACCTTTGTATTTATACTGCCACTATTCGTGAGTAGTGGCTTCCTTGGAATTTGTCTTTGAAAGATTTCATTCAAAAGGCACAGCTAGAATAAGCACAAAATATTTATTTTGCAAACTGAGTGGAGAGCTTTTGTTTTTGTTTGCTTTTGTTTTTGTGGTACTGGGGATTGAATCCAAGGGTGTTCTACTTCCGAGCTACACCCTAGCCCTATTTTTATTCTTTATTTTGAAACAGGGTCTCACTAAGTTGTGGAGAAATTCACTAAGTAGCTGAGGCTGGCCGTGAACCCAGATCCTCCGGTCTCAATTTCCCAAGTACTGGGATTACAAGCCTGTGCCACCACGCCTGGCCTGAGTGGAGAGTCTTAAGAGAGGAGATCACGTAAGAAGGGAGGGGATACACTCCAGAGGGAGTGTGACAATGTGGTCTGTTCCAGAGTGGAAAGGACAGTGGCGTCTGGTCTGGCATGAGGTGGGCTTTATAGTTGGTCTGAAAACTTCCACCCTCATGTGTTATTTATTTGGGGGCCATCATTGTTATTTCACACCACAGCTGAGAATATCAGAGCTAAATTTGTGATGGTGTACATTTTTCCATTGCTACATAAACAAAACCCATGAATTTAGTTCTCTACCCATGATCCAAAGATGAAAAGCCCCTACCCTGGATCCAAAGATGAAAAGGCTTGGCTATACCTGGTTCTTTTTAGATTTATAGTACCTGGCCACGAAGGAATCAGTTTTTGAGTGGGGTTCTCAATCACCTGAAGTGGAGTGTCTTTTCATCATATTGGTTAAGGCCAATATTTTTTTTCAGTACTGGGGGTGGAACCCAGGGGCATTCTACCTCCGAGCTACATCCCCAGACCTATTTTATTTTATTTTTGAAACAAGGTCTCACTGAGTTGTAAAAGGCCTCACTAAGTAGCTGAGGCTGGCCATGATCCCCGTCTCTGCCTCCCAAGTGTATATACACACAAACACACGCACTACATATATGTGTACAATTATATATATATATATATATATATATATATACACATATATACACACTATATATGCACACACACACGCTATGTACACACATACACAGATATTCTTGCACTCTACTTGGTTAAAAAAATATTGATTAATCTATACAAGACTACAGGATCCTCAAGAACCAGATACTAAATATATGTTTGGTGAAATAAATTGAATTTCAATTTTTGTCACATATGTAAGTTCACAATCTTATATTGTAGTAATTGAGTGTGGGAATTATTTCCACGATTAGATTGAAAGTTTTTTAAAAGAATAATATTGTTAAACTAAAATTGAAAAGTAGATAGTAAATCTCATACAAAAAAGTGTGGGCTATGCAACAAAGGAAATGAGAAATTACTGCAGATTTTGAAGAAAGACGATGACATGTTTTAGTCTATATTTTAGGAAATTACATATGATGGCAGGATGAAAAATGCAAGAAAGTAGTGAAGACTGAACCTGGGAATTAAGTGGAAAGCTCAGAGAGCAGCCTAGGCAAGGAATACCATATACAAAAAAAGATCAGGGTGCTATAGTTTTCTGACTTTGGAGTGAATGCTACTTTTGCTGTGCCAAAGAAAATAAAATTTCTTGTTATATTCAATTTGTTTGCATGAGTTTGTGTTATGAAGACATAATCAATTATACTTTATTCATGTTATTGAATTTCTAAATTAATTATGACAGACTTTAGTTCCTTTAAAGAACCCTGCAAGATTCTTTAAAGACAAATTTCTTCAGTATTGTTGTGGCATATATACAAGAGCAGCATTCTTTGTGAAAATTTCAATGGTGATTGGACGGTCCTCTGCACATATGTTCACACACATATCTTTATCTCCCACGTATTTTTTACTACTTTTGTTCTACTATGTTATTTCAATCTTCATCCTCTATCCAGATGTAAAAATTCTTTGGATTAATAAAACTATCCATTGACACGTCAGTACAGGAAAAAGCAAAGTAAAAGTGGGCTTTGAATGTAGGGAATTGGAAGAGTGGGTGGGAGGACTTATATTGAGTATATTTGTGTGACCTAGAACAGCATGAGGAGAGGATGCCACATATAAATTGACTACCAAAAAGTCAATTAAGGGAATGCACCAAAGATAAGAATAACCTACATCAAAATTCTCATAGGGAGCCGGGCGTGGTGGCGCACACTTGTAATCCCAGTACTTGGGAGGCTGAGACCAGAGGATCAGGGTTCGAGGACAGCTTCAGCTGCTTAGTGAGGCCCTCCACAACTTAGTGAGACCCTGTTTCAAAAAAATAAAGAGTATAAAATAGGACTGGGGATGTAGCTTGGAGGTAGAATGCCCCTGGGTTCCATCCCCAGTACCGAAAAAAAAAAAAAAAAATCTCACTGGAAGTATACTTGGTTAAAACTATTTCTACCCCAAAGAAGATTATCATTACCAATGTTCATGTCTATATTTACTCAGACTAGAAAATAATATTCATAGCTTTCTTGCTTCTTTCCTTGAGGACTCAGACAAATAGTCTCCCACCAAATAGGAGAAAAAGAATCACATTTCAAGGGAATGCATAATACTTACCTGAAACTTTGGTTTGTTTTATATATATATATTTGTTATGGGCTCAAATTTCATAAATTCTCTAATGAGTAAATGAGACATTGGTTATTTACTGGCAATCGATTGTATCATCAAGCTTCTTGGGCTGATTTGCACAAATAGAATTATGATCTAGAACTGACTTTCACTAAGAAAATGCATACCATTTTATATTCTATAATTCTTATCACTGTGACCCTAAATACCTGATGCCCACAACTTAGAGGAAGATTTTACTTGCTTATTTTTGTGAAGATATATACACATATATAATTTCATTTATGCCAAATGCCAAACAGGAACCAAGGGCTATCCATCGTTAAGGCATGATGGCAAGAAACTGAGAGAAGGTGCTTGTTATCACTTCATGGTGGCAGGGGAGACAATTTTACAAATGTATTTTTTTCTGTCTCAAACACCTGTTTTAAATTTTTAGTACTGATTTATTAATATTGAATTCATAACAATCAGGACTGTAACACATACTTGAATTGAATTTACCTAGCACGCATTTTCCTGTAAAGCATGTCACAACCTTTTTGCACTTAGTAAAAGTAACCGTGCTTGAACATTATGCTTGGTGAGCAATTTTTTTAAAAAAGTAAAATATAAATTAAAATACAGCAAATATAGCACAAAATAGACTGCAAAAAGGCACTCATTTATAGTATAAGAACCAAGACAAGAAGGGTAAGGTGGCTTATGCTTGTAGTCCTAGTAATTGGTAGGCTGAGACAGGAGGATCCCAGGTTTGCGGCTAGCCTCAGCTACCTAGTGAGGGCCTCTGCAACTTAGTGAGATCCTGTTTCAAAATACAGAATAAAAAAATAGGGCTGGGGATGTAGCTTAGAGGAAGAATGCCCCTGGGTTCAATCCCCAGTACAGAAAAAAAAAAAAAAAAAAAAAAAAAACAAGAAAGCACACTATCAATTTCTTAAACTTCACCTGGAAATATGTATATGTATTGAAGAACTCAATTTTTTCTACTCTACATTGTTTAAAGTGATCATAAAGCAACCCGAATCCTGTGGTTTTTAGGTTACAAATACATTTTACTCAGTAGATAAATATGAAATTTGCTAAGCTGGGAATGGTGATGCATGCTTGGAATCCCAGCATTTGGGAGGCTGAGACTGGAGGATTGGGTTTGAGACCAGCCTCAAAAATTGCTAATGTATCAACTGTGTATATATCCTTACACAAATACTCACATGCATACTATATATATATATATATATATATATATATATATATATATATATATATATATATATATAAAATAAAAGGGGTTGGATACTATAACATTGTCAATTTTCTAGTTTTTTTTTATATAAATAAAATTCAATGCCAGCCTCAGTAATTTAGGAAGACCCTCAGCAGCTCACCAAAACCCTGTTTAAAATTAAAAAGTAAATAAATAAAAATAACTAGGGTGTAATATATGTGGTAGAGTGTCCCTGGTTCAATTCCTAGTACCAAATATGTCAATATTATTAGTATGCTCAAAGATATACAAGGTCATCACCTTCCAGAGATAGTAATATATGTATATCTATCTATCTATCTATATATATATATATTTTTTTTTTCTGTATTGTTGATTGAACTCAGGGGCATTCTACCTCCGAGCTATACCTCCAGCCTTATTTCTTATTCTTTATTTTAAAACAGGGTCTCACTAAGTTGCGGAGGGCCTCACTAGGTAGCTGAGGCTGGCCTCGAACCCGGATCCTCAGGTCTCAGCCTCCCAAATGCTGGGATTACAAGCGTGTGCCACCACGCCCTACTAGTCAAAATATTTTTACTCTACTCTGCATACACGTAATAGACAGCATAAGATGGTATAAAACAACAATTTTTTCCCCAAAAAGGAGAGCATGTAAAAAATTTGCTTTTGCCGTCAGACAACATAGTATCTCTTGTGAGTTCTTGGCCTCCGTGGTGAAAAGAATTTCAACACGTGCCAGATAGGGACAAAGGCAGAAGTTTTATTTTAAGGACAGGCACAGGTACACAGGGGAAAGGGCACAGGTCACCTAAGGAGTCTCCGGGATTGCAGCTGGGAAAGAGAGCTCATGACAGAGAGCGATGGTGGGGAAAAGAGGGAGAGAGAGTGCATGGTCTCTCCTCCTTTTCATATCACACCTGGAGAGGGGCTGGCTTTTTGGGTGCAGGGTGGAGAATAGGAAACCTGGGACAGCATGGGATATTGGTCCCCCACCCTTGGGGTCTAAAAAAAAAGTGGAAAAAACTCTAGGTAGGACTATCAGGAGTGGAGAAAGGAAGTCTGGGATATAGGGTCTTTCTTACAATAGGTGTGAGTGGCTTCCTTTTGAGAGGCAAATGAAGCTCTGAAAAATTGCCTCAGGGACTTCCAAAATGGAGTCAGCCCATTGTGAATAGGCCTTGCTTTTTAGGATGAGCAAGCTCTGTTGAAACAAGGCCATTTCCTTTCTGTCCCAATCATCTCCTCTCTGCCTAAATTTTATTCCTTCTATTCTACCTCATCACTTTACCTAATACTATCTTATATATCTTCTGCTTCAATAATATAGAAAGTTGTTCCTCCTTAACAAAGATAATTTTCCTGGGAATATTGCCCTGTTCTCTGCCTTCCTTTACTGGGGATTGAACCCAAGGGCATTCTACCTCTGAGCTACACTCTCAGTCCTATTTTTTATTCTTTATTTTGAAACAGGGTCACACTAAGTTGCAGAGGGCCTCACTAAGTAGTTGAGGCTGCCCGCAAACTGGGATCCTCCAGTCTCAGCCTCCCAAGTACAGGAATTACAAGCATGGGCCACCACACCCGGCTCCTTTTCTTTTTAGTTCTGAATGTTTTTATAGTATCTTACCTTTTAGTTCATTTGTAGCACCTTTCAAATTGCCGGATTATTTCATTGAACTTCCACTATTGGTGTATTGCCAAATAAACCTTTCCACTATGCTTTGCTTTGTTTCGTATACTGATGTCTTGTACGGTGAAATAAAATTACCAGCTTATTTTGAAATGGATAACCAATAGCTATCTGATAATAGAAACATCACAATTAACTCAAACTTGGTTTGGACTAGTGACTGAGAGAAATAATAAGCTCAGTATGCTAACACCAAATCACTGATGTCTTTCTCTATATGCAGATGGTCCCTGAGTCATTATGGTTTTGATGAGGTAGAATAGGAAGAATAAAAAGTTAGGTAGGAAGGAGACACTGGGAGGAAAAGGAAAAATATAGTTTTAAAATCTGGAGAAGCCGGGAGTGGTGGCGCACGCTTGTAATCCCAGCATTCGGGAGGCTGAGACTGGAGGATACGGGTTCACGGCCAGCCTCAGCTACCTAGTGAGGCACTCCGCAACTCAGTGAGACTCGGTTTCAAAATAAAGAATAAAAAAATAGGGCTGGAGGTATAGCTCGGAGGTAGAACGCCCCTGAGTTCAATCCCCAGTACCACAAAAAAAAAAAAAAAAAAAAATCTGGAGAGTTTTAAGCTAACTCCACCCATTGGAAGTTTCTTAGGAGATCCCACACCCTAATCCCCTGAAACCCTGCCCCCACCTGAGATTCAGAGCCAAGGACACCTGAGATTCATGGCCAAGGTCAGATCCATCTTGAAACCTGAGGAAGAGGAGGATCCAACCTGGAACGCCCACCTATCGCCCACCTATACCTGAAGAAGGAGGAGGTCCAGACATCTTCTGTGCCCACCCCTCTTAAAAGTTTATAAAAAAGAGAAGCCCCTTCCCTCTCGCGCTCTCTCTCTCTCTCGCCCTTGCCTGCATGGTCCAGAAGATCTCTGCTTACCTGTTTTCCCCAAGTCCCTGATTTCCCTGAATAAAGACCTGCCTTTTGTTCCTGACTGGCACGTGTTAAAATTATTTTTTATAACAGAGGCTAAGGACCCACGAGTGGGACCGTGTTATCCCATGACATTTCGACTTTTTTTGTTGTTTTTTTTACAGTGGTATGAAAGTGATACACATGAAGGGATTGAAGATGGCACGATAGAAGAAAATAGCACATTTCTGTTGCTCAGAGACTCAGAACTCAACCGGCAGGAAGACCGATTCTTGGCAAGAGAAGATCTCAACAGAAGACAAACAGTCTAAACATGATGGAATTGTATCAGCACAGAGATCAGAGAACTGAAAAGAACTCCATGCATCTAAACTGGTGAGTGGAGAATGGAGGCAGGTACTGTGAGAAAATAATTGTATCTTTTCTGTCAAAGGAGTAATTTGATTTTAACCGCCATCTTGTAATTTGTCACCTTGTAATTTGCCATCTTGTAATACTTGGATTCCTTCACAAAATTAGCATCTCAAGAGACTGTAGGTGCTGACCCTCCCCCAACTTCCTCTGTAGCTGACCGGGAAGAATGTGAAGCTGTAACTCCCACCAATAGGAGTTCAGCGCAGGAGGGGCTCTACATTAAGGATATAAGACCCACCAGGTCCTTCCTCAGGTGTGCTCTCTCTTGTATATGTGGGGGCACCCTTTTTTGCAAAAAAGTAAAATTGCATTGCCAAGCAATTTTTGAACACGTGCCTTTTTCTTGATGTTATGAAAAAGTACCATGATGGCAAACCCACGCCAGGGCTGGTGTCTGCTGGGACCTGGCAGCTCTCAGAAACCAACTCTGGCAAAAAAAAGTAGAATATTGTCAAGCCAGTGACTGTAGAAAACTGTTATCAAAAGCACTATAATTCTTCTTTCCACATTGGAATACCTCACGACTTGAGTCCTCAGACCATGACTTGAATCCCCAGACCACACAGCCAAACTGCCTTGTGAAATCCTGTGGCTATAGAACCCAAGTGACTACATCTCACCTCATCAAGACCATTGTGAAGCTACAGACCAACAAGCCAAATCACCCAGAGAACTCCTGTGGCTGCAGCTGAACTTAACCTGAGTGGCACGTCTCAAGACTATGAGTTTAAAAAGCATCCCAGTAAGAGACATTAGGAAAAAAGGAAAAGGATAGTTTTAAAATCTGGAGAGTTCTCGAGCTAACTCCACCCCTTGGAAGTTCTTAGGAGGTCCCATACCCTAATCCCCTGAATCCCTGCTCCCAACTAAGATTCAGGGCCAAGGACACCTGAGATTCAGGGCCAAGATCAGATCCATCTTGAAACCTGAGGAGGAGGAGGATTCAACTTTTTCTGTGCCCACCCTCCTTTGGACGACCACCTATACCTGTGAGGAGGAGATCCGGACTTCTTCTGTGCCAACCCCCCTTGCAAAATAGATATAAGGAAAGTTTTAAAAGTGCTCTCTCTCTCTCTCCTGCGTGTACCCAGGAAGCCGTTTACCCATACCCTTATTTTCCTGAATAAATACCTGCCTTTTGTTTCTGACTGTCATGTGTTAAAATTCTTTTTATCACGGAGGCCAAGGACCCATGAGTGGGACCGTGTTATCCCACAACAATACCAAAACCGAATAAAGATACTTAAAAAAAAAAAATTAGAGACCAGTATCTTTTTGTGGTACTGGGGATTGAACTCAGGGGCATTCTACCTCCAAGCTATACCCTCAGCCCTATTTTTTATTCTTTATTTTGAAACAGGGTCTCACTAAGTTGCAGAGTGCTTCACTAGGTAGCTGAGGCTGGCCGGGAACCCGGATCCTCTGGTCTCAGCCTCCAAATGCTGGGATTACAAGCGTGCGCCACCATGCCCGGCGAGACCAATATCTTTGATGAGCTTAGATGCAAAAATTCTAAACAAAATACTAGCGATACACATTCAAAATCTTATCAAGAAAATTGTACACAAAGAGCAAATTTATTTCATTTGAGGGATACAAAGTTAATTCAAGATATAAAATCAATATATGTCATTTACAACATGAAAAGAATTAAGGACAAACCACATGATAATCTCAATAGAGCATTAGTCAAACCCAACACCAATTTTTGTTAAAAACAGTGCAGAAAATGTCACTGGAAAACACTATTATTCTGTGAAGAGTCCTGTGGAATCCCCAGGTTTGGGGATGGAAACTCAACTCAGGACACTTGGCATCCTTGACTTCCATGGTGAAATAAATTTTAGCATGTGCCATCACAGACAAAGATAGAGGTTTTGTTTAGGAAAAGTGGGGATACATGCTCAAGGGGGAACGCAGGTCACCTCAGGACCATGAGAGGCCTCTGGGATCTTTGCAATCTTTTTCTTATAGAAGACCTAGAGAGGGGGTGGCTAGGAGCACATGAGGTAATGGAATAGACAGTCTCCTGGTCTTCTCTCTTCGATTTTTAGGTTCTCCTCATTTTATTGGTGCATGCTGATTTTGACAAAAGGTAAAATTGAGATTTTTTTTCTCCCAGAAAGTTGAGGCATGAAGATGGGGTGCAGGGCTTGCCAAATATGAGACTTCCTCAGGAATTTCAGGTGTGAAACTAGGTCATTATGATTAAAAGTTTAGGCCAGGCCTATTGAGAACCCAAATAAAGGACAGCACAGATGGGCTATTATTATTAAAAGTGTATAGGCCAGGCCTATTGAAGACCTTTGCCTAAGAAAAGGCCAGGCTAGGCCTGCTATTATAATTAAAAGTATGGCCCAGTTAGGGCTTTGTCTACAGAAGAGCAGGCTCTGTAAGGTGAAGCTAAGGATTTTGAAGTTTCTGTATTTTAAAATTATATTTTCAGCCAGGCGTGGTGGCGCATGCTTGTAATCTCAGCATTCAGGAAGCTGAGACCAGAGGATCCAGGTTCGCGGCCAGCCTCAGCTACCTAGTGAGGCACTCCTCAACTTAGTGAGACCCTAACTAGACACTTCACAAAGATGAGATATAAATGGCCAATAAATACATGAAAAAAAATGTAGAACATTACTAGCAATCGGGGAGATGCAAATCAAAACTACACTGAGATTCCATCTAACCCCAATCAGAATGACAGTCATCAAGAAGTCAAACAACAATAAATGCTGGAAAGAATGTGGGAAAATGGAACTCTTCTACATTGTTGAGATTGCAAATTAGTGCAGCTGTTATGGAGATCAGTGTGCAGATTCCTCAAAAAATTGAGAATGCATCCACCACAGAATCCAGCTACACCACTCATGAGTATCTTTCTAAATGGACTAAAATCAGAATATTATAGGAATGCATGCATATCCATGTTTATAGTAGCAGAATTCACAATAGCCAAATTATAGAATCTACCTAGGTGTCCATCAACAGATGAATGGGTTACAAAATTATGGGATATACACACAATGGAATTCTACTCAGCAGTAAAGAACAAATTATGACATTTTCAGGAAAATGTATAAACCTTGAAAACATGTTAAGTGAGATTAGCCAGTCAAATAAAGTGAAGAGTCATATATTTTTCTCTCCTATGCAGAAGCTAGGGAGTAATTGGTATACAAGAGGGACTTTAGAGGAGAAACCCCAGTGGAGCAATGGAGGTGATCTACAAGAAGGAGGAGGAGAAGGAAGATCAATAAGTAATATTTTCCTTTGACATTGTGTACCTATGTGAGAATACCAACATCAATCTCAATATCCACAATGGAGAATGGGGGATAGGGAGGAGGGCTAAGGGAAATCCCACCAAGTGCTGTGTGCATGTACGTCGCTGTCATTATGACTTGCATTATGATGTGAGACTATGATACACCAATAAAAGTATTAAAAACAAAAGTGATGCAATAGAAACCACTTATGCAGTTTGAACTTTTTCCCAGTCCAACTTTATGCAATATGATATTCACTTATGCTGCTGGGCAATGACAGTGAGCCACAACTTTGTTAGTCATGTCATCACAAGGGTAAACAACTACATGCTACATTGTGCTGTGTTACTCAGCTATGATATTGAAACAGCATGTATCCATTTTTTGGTAAAAGTCTTAGGCAAGTTCTCCTGGCCCTCTTTGACTAAAGGTCCCAGGGACAAACAGGAACTAAACCAGTATGTAAAAAGGAATGTTAGCTGCTATTAGCTTTCTAAATAAGATAAACTGTGTGTCCTAAGCACCTGATTTGTCAAACAATGCAATGATTTTCCATACCCCCAACTCTGTAACCAAAGGGTATAAAACTGGCCTACACCAAAGTTCCATGCGACAGCCTTTAGTCTGCTCATCCCGGCTAGCTGGCGGCTGGTAAATAAAGCGACCTCTTTGGCACAAATGGAGTCTGGTGTGTCTCTGTGGGTCACCTCGCAACAATATTCCGTAGGTGAGCTGTATTAAGTGCATTTTTAGCTTACACTGTTGTGGGATAACCCGGTCCCACACATGGGTCCTTGGCTTCCGTGAAAAAAAGAATTTTAACACGTGCCATTCAGGAACAAAAAGTAGGAATTTATTTAGGAAAAATAAGGAAAGGGGGAGAAAAATGGGTGAGCGGGCATCTTCCTGGCCAGACGCGTTTCCCAGTTCCAAAGAGGCCGAGGCGTGGTAAAAGTCCGTCTTTTATAGGCTTTCAAGAGAGGTGGGCACAGAAGAAGTCTGGACCTCCTCCTTCTTCCAGGTATTGGTGGGCGACAGATAGGCAGTCCAAAGTGGGCCCTCCTCTTCCTCAGGTTAAGATGGGAGTTTCAAGATGGGTCTGACCTTTGCCCTGAGTGTCCGTGGGGGCTGGGATTCAGGGGATTAAAAAGGTGTGGCCCACTTAGACTTTTCTAAGATTGAGCACACCCTATAGGGTGGGGTCAGCTAAAGCTCTCCAGATTTTAAAACTATATCTCTCCCTTCCCTCCCAATGTCTCCCTTCTGCCTAAAATTTTCCTTCTGTCCTACATCAACACTATTTTTAACTTATAATGGGTTTGTTGGGATGCAATTTCATAGTAAGTCAAAATGCAACTGTACGCTTGATGGTTGAGATTTTATGTTAGTAAACTTATTTTTGAATAACCTACCATTTGCTATTAAATCAGTTATTCCAACATGTTGGAGTTAAACATATCCCATTCTTAATTCCTTAATGGTCTTGCCTACTCCTAACAAGTGCTATACGATGCATGTGTTATTTTAGGTGAAAGGAAATGCAAATTCACTTATTTTGAGAACTCCAATATATTCCTTGAGAAAATCAGAAAAAGATAGATTGTTGAAAATCAAATTGTGTATGTCTAGGATGGAGTGTCGTGTGCAGGTACAGGTTGAAATAGTATCTTTGCAAATGACAGATACTCAATAATGATTTGTACAAATATAATGTTTCATAGAATACTTATTTCGGGTGTTTTCTTTGCCTTTCTAATACAAAGTACATATTAGCGGGACATCCTGTTACAGTGCTGTAATCCTAGCTACTTGGGAAGCTGAGGGATAAGGAATGCAGTTGATAGGCCAGTCTGGGTAATTTAGCAATATCCTGTCTCAAAATAGAATTTTAAACTGGGCGTGGTGGCGTACGCTTGTAATCCCAGCATTTGGGAAACTGAGAGACCAGAGGATCCGGGTTCACTGCCAGCTTCAGCTACTTAGTGAGGGCCTCCGCAACTTAGTGAGACCCTGTTTCAAAATAAAGAATAAAAAAAAATGATCTGGGGGTGGAGTGCGGAGGTAGTGATGTAGGACAGAAGGAATAAAATTTAGGCAGAAAGGAGACATTGGAGGGGGAAGGGAAAGATAGTTTTAAAATCTGAAGAGTTCTAGCTGACCCCACCCTATAGGGTGTGCTCAATCTTAGAAAAGTCTAAGTGGGCCACACCTTTTTAATCCCCTGAATCCCAGCCCCCAAGGGACGCTCAGGGCAAAGGTCAGACCCATCTTGAAACACCCATCTTAACCTGAGGAAGAGGAGGGCCCACTTTGGACAGCCTACCTGTCGCCCACCAATACCTGGAAGAAGGAGGAGGTCCAGATTTCTTCTGCGCCCACCTCTCCAAAGCCTATAAAAGACGGAGCTTTAGCCCGCCTCGGCCTCTTTGGAACTGGGAAACGCGTCTGGCCAGGAAGATACCTGCTCACCCGTTTTTCTCCCCCTTTTCTTATTTTTCCTAAATAAATTCCTACTTTTTGTTCCTGAATGGCACGTGTTAAAATTCTTTTTTTCACGGAAGCCAAGGACCCACGTGTGGGACCAGGTTATCCCACAACAGTAGAATGTTCTGGGTTCAATCCCTAGTACTGCAAAAAAACAAAACAAAACAAAAAAAAGAATTGGTAATGTAGCTCAGTGGTAGAGCACTTGCCTTGCATGTGTTGCATGTGAAAGTCCTGAATTAAATCCTCAGCGCCACAAAAAAGTGAAAATTAGGTTATGTCATTATTTCCTATACAAAATAAGGAAAGTTAATTTTTTCTTTTATATGAGTTTCTCCTTGCTGGGCGTGGTCATTCAGGTTTGTAATCCCAATACTTGGGAGGCTAAAACTGGAGGATCTGGGTTAGTAGCCAGCCTCAGCTACATAGTGAGGCCCTCCCTCAGCAACTTAGTGAGACCCTGTTTCAAAATAAAGAATAAAAATAGGGCTGGGGGTGTAGCTCAGAGGTAGAATGTCCCTGGGTTCAATCCCCAGTACTGCAAAAAAAAAAAAAAAAGTTTCTCCTTGAACTATGCACCATCATATATGAATGATATGGAAATGTCTCAAAATATAAGTACATACACATGTACAATAAGCATATCTTATTTGTGAAATGTCAGAATGAAGTTTCAAGTTATCATGGGAAAAAAATGACACTAATGTTCTGATGAAAACACAATGCAGGCTAATAAATAAAGCACAATACAACCTAAAGAACAACAAGGAGAATATTTTATTTTTAAATATACTTTTAGAGCCGGGCATGGTGGAACATGCTTGTAATCCCAGCATTTGGGAGGTTGAGACCGGAGGATCCGGGTTCACAGCCAGCCTCCCTCAGCTACCTAGTGAGGCCCTCCGCAACTTAGTGAGACCCTGTTTCAAAATAAAGAATAAAAAATAGGGCTGGGAGCGTAGCTCAGATGTAGAATGCCCCTGGGTTCAATCCCCAGTACGGCAAAAAAAAAAAAAAAAATCACTATGTAGAATGTATTATTCAAGACAATCCATTTCTGGTGAATATATGGTCCCTCGTAGATTGGGTAATTTATTTATAAATGTAATACTTACAAATATATTTGATTCGTTTAATATGTTAATTTTATTATCATAAAACTTCTTCATCTATCTCCTTCTGTGCACAAAGATACAGAGTTTTATGTTTTGATATTCTGCACTATTTACAACTGCTTGAAAAAATATATAAATTTAGCCAAAGAGCCATGTGAAAAGTGGGTAATGTATTATCATCCCCCGCACCGGACCCTGAACCGTGAGGACCCAATGGAGACGATAATTACGCGTTGCTTGTTCAGGCTTCTTTTATTGTACCTCTCTCTCTCCCCCGGTATCTCTCTCTCTGGGACCGAGGACGTTGCCCGAGAAGTAACAGTGACAGTGACAGTAATCATTCTCTTAACCCTGACAGTAACCATCTCTCTGGTCACAATCGGCTCTCTCACCCCACTCTCGTTCTCCGTAACCATTCCTGGCAATAGTAGTTGTCCATCCCCCTAGGGTGAGAGGTGGAGACTCTTAAAGCCAACCAGGGCTTGAGCCACGAGGTGCCTGCATCCAGCTCTCACCTGGGAGCACTCTCAGGCCATGGGCTCTGGTGTGCTGGCGCATGCGCTCTAGCATGGCGCAGGCCTAGGATGTTACCACCTGCAGCTGCTCCCGGCACTCTGCCAGGCGCCATCTTGAGGTGAGGTCTAGCCGGGCCCAGCTAAGACCCCAACAATGTATGTGAACAGATAATCCATAGAAGACAAAACTGAATGTCCAATAAATGTGTGAAGAAAGGATTAGAAATATGATTGTTACTCATGCGAATAATAGGAAATTACTCCCATGGGGTATATATTAGGAAAATAATTCTAGCAGTACTGAATGAAGTTGAAATTGGACATACTCAAAGACTAAGTATTTTACTGACAAATAATATGACCATGAGGAATTTTCACATGCATATACAAAGATATACATTCCAAAATGTCCATTGCACAATTGTTTGTAATACAAAGAACTTGAACAAAAAACACAAATTCTTATTGAGATGAGAATAGAAAAATATGTCTTGATATTATGAAATGAAATATCTATACAGTAAAAGAGAAAATTAACTAGAGATAAATCAATGCCAATCTCAAGGACATCTACAGGGAGGGCAAGGGAGGGGCGGGAACATAGAGGGGAGTGCACCCTGAGGACATGGTTTGCAGAAATACTAGCATAATGTGATACCTATTCCTCTGTACCTCGATATGATGTATAATTACAATGCACCAATAAAAATTAATAAAAAATCTAAAAAAAAAGAGTTGCAAATTAAGAGTTTCACATCACTAACATAAGATTTCTTTCATTTTTATGACTTCTTATTTGATGTGATATTCAAAACAATGTTATATTCAGCTTTTGTTTGATTATAACATAACATTTGGCCATCATAAAAATATATTTTTTCCTCTGGATCCTACCTCACGCCTTTCTCTCCCCATATATGTCAGTGAGATTGGTAGTGATACCTAAATATATAGGCATAGCACTATTTGAACTGTTTCCTTCATCCATTCTCCTTTTTTTCCCTCCCCACCTCCCTTCCCCAATTCCCTATTCTGTTAGTCTCTCTCCTCATTTATACTGAGTCCCTTTTGTATTCTATTGTCTATTGTGGCGCATGCTTGTAATCCCAGCATTCGGGAGGCTGAGACCGGAGGATCCGGGTTCGCGGCCAGCCTCAGCTACCTAGTGAGGCCCTCCGCAACTTAGTGAGACAGTGAGACTCGGTTTCAAAATAAAGAATACAAAATAGGGCTGGGGGTATAGCTCGGAGGTAGAATGCCCCTGAGTTCAATCCCCAGTACCGAAAAAAAAAAAAAAAAAAAGATGGGCATAAAAATAAAATGATATAGCAAACATTTTTCTTTTCATTTAATATGTGCATATAGAGACAGGTATGGCAGAGTATGCCTATAATCCCAGTATGTGGAAGGCTTAGATAGAAGTATCACAGGTTTGAGGCCAGCAACAACAACTTGTGAGATTCTCAGGAATTAAGGAGACCTTCTTTCAAAATAATAAATAAATAAATAAATAAATAAATAAATAAATAAATAAATAAATAAATAAATAAAGCTGGAAGGGTAGCTCAGAGGTAGAATGTCCCTGGTTTCAATTCCCAGTACCAAATCTTTTTCAAATATGTATATAGGATTGACTAGTGTCTATATTTCAGAAATTTTCACATTGTTTTCATTCTGGAAATTATGAAGAAAATTTTTGGATCTGGTTTAATAATTCTACAAAGCTGAATTACAAAAGTATTCTTATCAGTTCAGAGATGGAGTGGTTTTCCAGTGAAAAAGCAATGATGGCATAAATAGTCTTTCTAATGTAAAAATTCTAAGCACTAATAACAGTTTTAAAAATCAGGGACAAACTGGTATATTTTTTATATTTCTGACTGAAGACTAGCATTTTTTTCTTTGACAGGACAAATAGTGTACTTCTCTATACTCCTTGTTACTTTGCTTTGATCAATCTAAACTGGCAGCCACGCTTATGAACTTACTTAGAAGAGATAAGTGGTATTATTAGGTGAACTGTTAGCTCTAGGAAGGATATTTTTTAACCCTCTTTTTTTATAACAACTGCAGCCATTTTTAACTCTTAATCATCCTTTCAATCATCCCAATAGGTGTGCCCATCCCATTAGATAGCAAATTACTTAGAATTGAAGCCTATAGATTTTCTTGATTTTTATAACAATGCATGAGACAGAGATGTACCCAAAGAAGTCTTTCTAACAATAAAGCTACTCTAAAGGAATAGTTTTGTAATGTGTAATTTTATTTTTGCATTGACTATTTCTAGATGGCTCTAAACACCTTATAGATTAAATTGCCTTTCTTCACAGCTCACAAGCTAGATAAAGGCATATTGTTCCTTACTTGTTCTTATAAAAGGGAAAGCTGAAGCACAAGACAGCTTTTATGAATCTTCTAAAACAAGAAGTCAGCAAGGGAACTGAGAATAAGATCAGTTCAAAGATTTCCCTTTAGATGTCTCTGATTGTTCCAATTTATGGCATTATTTATCTTAGAAATGCCCCTGAAGCCAGGTGCCCTCTCTGAACCTAGACCATTTTTTTCAAATGTAATTTTGCTCAGAACATTTCAACTGTAAGTTATAATCCTATTGTGAAACTCACCATTTTTGCATGACCAAGTGGGCACTAATCATATTTGAGAAAAATAAAATTGTTAACTTAGTTATTCTATTACTATTAACTTCAATGTATATTTGTTCACTCAGCCTTGTTATTGAGATTGCAAATTATCTGTAGAAAGATTCAAGTAAGCATTTACATTTCTTTAAACAGTTTTATCTGTTGTCACAATTTATACTTCCAAGACAGCTAGAAATACTGATTATGAGTGCTTAACTTTTAATTTTTTTAGCCTGCACCTCAGTGTTTGTAATTAGTACAAAAATATTCAAAATATATTCTACCTATTACTATTTAGGTAAAATAATGTGATATCTAAGCAGATATTAACAGAATTATTTGTAAAACCTCTTACCTGGTACTATAAACTTAAGGTTCTGTTCTACATAGCAATATAATTTTAAATTATGTTAAAGTTCTTTTTAGTTTTATTATGCATAGTTCATCTAGATTTTTGCATAACAATTTTATTTATCTATTTATAAATATTCATTTATTTATTTATTTGGGGATTGAACTCAGGGGCATTCTACCTCCAAGCTATCCTCCAGCCCTATTTTTTATGCTTTATTTTGAAACAGGGTCTCACTAAGTTGCAGAGTGCCTTACTAGGTAGCTGAGGCTGGCCGACAACCCGGATCCTCTGGTCCCAGCCTCCCAAATGCTAGGATTGCAAGCATGCGCCACCATGCCCGGCTTGCATAACAATTTTAATTTGCTGTCCTTCTAATTTTATTTTCCTTTAAGACTTAAATTAAGAAGCATGGGTTCTCTCTGAAAGAATCCCCTTAATTGTTTTCTCTATACCTCAATTTTTTCTCTCTCCTTCCCCGCTGACTGCCAACACTGTATGAACTGATCAGTTCATAAGTTTTTTTTGTGTGTGTGCGTGTGTATGGTACTAGGGATGGAACTCAGGGGCATTCTACCTCTGACTCCAAGCTACACCCCCAGCCTTATTTTTTTTATTCTTTTTTTTTTTTTTTTTTTGTGGTACTGGGGATTGAACTCAGGGGCATTCTACCTCCAAGCTACACCCCCAGCCCTATTTGTTATTCTTTATTTTGAAACCGGGTCTCACTAAGTTGCGGAGTGCCTCACTAAGTAGCTGAGGCTGGCCACGAACCCGGATCCTCGGGTCTCAGCCTCCCGAATGCTGGGATTACAAGCGTGCGCCACCACGCCTGGCTCTATTCTTTATTTCTTTATTTATTTATTTATTTATTTATTTATTTTTTTTGCGGTACTGGGGATGGAACTCAGGGGCATTCTACCTCCGAGCTATACCCCCAGCCCTATTTTTTTTTTTATTCTTTATTTTGAAACCGAGTCTCACTAAGTTGCGGAGTGCCTCACTAGGTAGCTGAGGCTGGCCGCGAACCCGGATCCTCCGGTCTCAGCCTCCCGAATGCTGGGATTACAAGCGTGCGCCACCACGCCCGGCTTATTTTTTAAACAGGATCTCACTAAGTTCAGAGGGCCTCACTAAGTAGCTAAGGCGGGCTAACCCGGATCCTCTAGTCTCAGCCTCCCAAGTACTGGGATTACAAGCATGTGCCACCATGCCCGGCTCATAAGCTTTTTTATAAAGCTTTATTTTATTTTTAGTTGGCAAATAGTTATATGTATATATTATATTGTTTTTTATTGGTGCATTGTAATCATGCATCTTTGTTAGGTACAAGCTTGTAAAGGCATGTCTCTCATATCTCTCATTTAAAGCATATCTGCACATATCTCTCATTTAATCCTTCCCCAATTCCCATATTTAAGGGGTGCATTGTGGAATGTTCAGATTAGACTAATTAGCATATCTATGACTATATATCTATCATCTCTTTGTAGTGAGAACATTTTAAATTCTCTTCTTAGTTATTTCAAAATGTATAATACATTCTTATCAGCTATAACCACCACACTGTGCAATAGAATATTAGAATCAATTCATCTTATCTAAGTGAAACTTTCTACCTATTGACCAGCGTCTTCCCTTTCCCAGCAAACCTATTCCCTCAAGCTTCTGCTCATCATCCTTTTGTTCTCTATCTTCAACTGCTTTAGATTCTACATGTAAGTGAGCTCATACTATGTTTGCCTCTCTGTACCTGCATATTGCACTTAACATAATTCCTCTATATTAATTCATATTGTCACAAGTGAAAGAATTTTCTGTTTTTAAAGGTTGAATAGGCCGGGTATGGTGGCACACGCTTGTAAGCTTGTAATCCCAGTACTTGGGAGGCTGAGACAGGAGGATCTCAGGTTCGCGGCCAGCCTCAGTTACTTAGTGAGAACCTGTTTCAAAATAAAGAATAAAAAATTGGGATGGGGGTGTAGTTCAGAGGTAGAATGCCCCTGGGTTCTATCCCCAGTATGGCAAAAAAAAAAAAAAAAAAAAAAAACAACAACAACAACAACAACAAAATCCACTCATTCACTGATGAAACCATAGATTGTTTCTATACCTTTGCTACTATGAATAGTGCTTAAATGAACATGATACTGCAGATATCTCTTCAACATACTGATTGCAATAGCTTTGTGTATATACCAGTAGTAAGTAAGAGTGCTGAATCACATAGTAGTTCTATTTTTAATGTTTTGAGGAATGTCAATACTGATTTCCGATTTCCGTACTGTTTGTACTAATTGCTGTTCCAGTCAACAGTGTGTAACTGTTCCTTTTTATCCACATCCTCTTCAACACTTGCTATCTCTTATCTT